>JAHIAM010006471.1:0-20861 GCA_021605205.1 Aegilops longissima | reverse complement strand
TATAATTTTTATTGCTCCATGCTACTTTATCTACTGTTTTAGGCAATATTGGGCTTTATTATCCACTTTTATATTATTTTGGGACTAACCTATTAACCGGAAGCCATGCCCAGATTTGCTGCTTTTCCTATTTCAAAGGTTTTGAGGAAAAGGAATATCGATGAGTCAAAATGAAACGAAATCAACTCGGAGAAGTTATTTTTGGAAGGAAACCCACCTGATGGACTTGGACTCCACGTCAAGATACGGAGGAGCTCACGAGGGTGGGGCGCGCCACCCCTCCTGGGCGCGCTTCTGCCTCGTGGGGCCCCTGTAGCTCCATCGACATACCCCCGCACCCATATATACCGTCTGCACTCTAAAACTTCCGAACAGAGGATAGATCGGTGTTCCGCCGCCGAAGCCTCCAGAGCCATGAAAACCAATCGACCCCTTTCCGCACTTCTCGACGGAGGGGGATCCATCTCCTGTGGCCATCTTCATCATCCCGGGCTTCCATGACGAGGAGGGAGTAGTTCACCCCGGGCTGAGGGTATGTACCAGAGCTATGTGTTTGATCTCTCTCGTGTTCTCTCTGTGTTCCTCTATGGCACGATCTTGATGTATCGCGAGCTTTGCTATTGTAGTTGGATCTTATGATGTTTCTCCCTCTACTCTCTTGTGATGAATTGAGTTTCCCTTTGAAGTTATTTTATCGGATTGAGTCTTTTATGAGAACACTTGATGTATGTCTTGGTGATCAACTTGCAGGTTTCAGACAATTGGGAACCTATGCATAGGGGTTGGCACACGCTTTGACTCTCCGAGAGACTTTGGGGCACTCTTTGAAGTACTTTTATGTTGGTTGGATGTATCTGAGATTGTGTGATGCATATCGATAATCATGCCCACGGATACTTGAGGTGACAATGGAGTATCTAGGTGACATTAAGGTTTTGGTTGATTTGTGTCTTAAGGTGTTATTCTAGTACTAACTCTTTTATAGATCGATCCGAAAGAATAACTTTGTGGTGGTTTCTGCATCACCATAATCTCTACGCTTGTTCTCCGCTATTAGTGTCTTTGGAGTGACTCTTTGTTGCATGTTGAGGGCTTGTCATATGTTCTACCTATGTTATTATTGTTGAGAGAACTTACACTAGTGAAAGTATGAACCCTAGGCCTTGTTTCCTATCATTGCAATACCGCTCACGCCACTTTTACCACTTGTTACCTTGCTGTTTTTATATTTTCAGATTACAAAAACCTATATCTACCATCCATTTTGCACTTGTATCTTCATCTCTTCACCGAACTAGTGCACCTATACAATTTACCATTGTATTGGGTGTGTTGGGGACACAAGAGACTTTTTGTTATTTGGTTGCAGGGCTGTTTGAGAGAGACCATCTTCATCCTACGCCTCCTACGGATTGATAAACCTTAGGTCATCCACTTGAGGGAAATTTGCTACTGTCCTACAAACCTGTGCACTTGCAGGCCCAACAACGTCTACAAGAAGAAGGTTGTGTAGTAGAAATCACCGGTCGGAGTCTCCTTAACTCCCGCACCATCATCATCCTCGTGCATATCAACGCTGGGCAGCAGCGCCAAAGAAACAAAGGTCATCCTCAAACTCAATCTCAAGGTTGTAAACCTGGCCTCGATAAGCCCATTCTCGCACGGGCCCGGCTCACTCAGAACTGGCCCACCCTCAGTGCACTCCAAGTGTCATGCCCAGAGTGCTCAAACGCGACTCCCCGTGATCTCGAGCGATCCCGACGGTCACTTCGGGTGCAACGGCGCCTACTGGCCAAGCCGGGCCGCCGCCGGACTCACTAGTAGAACGGATCGATCTCTTCTTCCTCTGAACTTTAATCCAAGAATCTAGGCGAATCAAATCAAAAAGGGTGAGGTTTGGAAGACTAACCTTCGGGAGGGGTCCCTTCCATGGCCTGACAGCCGTCGCCGCCGTTCTCCGGTGCATGACGCGACGCACTATCTCCTTCCTCTCGCCCGCGTGTAGCCCAACCCTCGCCGGATCGTCCACCGGCAAGATCCTATCCACCGTTGAGGCAACCTCATCCTCATCATAACCCGAATGGAAAAACTCACAAAATATGTCACATCCCAGATAGACCATGCATTAGGGTGTGCATCATGTTTAAATTTCACCTGAATTTGAAATGGGAAGGCAGAAACCCTGCAACACCCCCCTTAAAATAACTAGGGTTTACTAAAATTTAATTCAATGAACTGAATGCCCTTCAAAATGCTCATCCTCTTTGTTTGGGTTTAGGATCCATGTCAAAGAAGGTGGAACATTTTCTAGGTCACCTAAGGGTTCTAAATTTAATTCACAAATTTCTGAAAAGAGCATTTTAAATTATGGAAAATATTTTAAGTGTTCAAAAATTGTCAAACCAAAATGTTTCATGTTGGGAATATTCCAACAAGTGACCAGGAGCATTTTGGTAATTTTTGAAAAGGTTTTGGTATTTTTTAAAAACCCTAAACAGAGTTGCATAAATAGAAAACGTTAAAAATGGAAAACACTTACTGTCGCCAAGACTGCCCACCCGCCTGCCCAGCCCAAAGAAATGGGCCAATGAGCTGCTTGGTTCGGCCAGCAGTGTTGGTGTCGGGCCATGCAGGGCGCGCCACGCAGCTGGTCGCCGCCTCTGCCTCACCTCGCCACCTGGATTTGACCCACGCTGCCGCCTCGACCCCCTGACACCTCACTTCCCGCGCTCTCGCTCGCCGACTGCCGACGCCATCGCCGACACGCCACCGCCGACGCCAGGCTCCCCACCGCCCACGCACCTCCTCATTATGTCCGCAGCTCCACCGACCCTGCTACCCCTAGCCAGCTATTTCTCGCCCAAGACCCCGAGGCCACTACTTCAACCTCGACCGAGTCCAAGGTCACGGAGATCCCCATCGCCGCCGCCAGATCAGATCCGCCCCGACCCCGACGAAGCTTCCCGCAGGTTCACCGTGAGCCTAGCTACCTTCCATCCTCTCCGCTTCTTCTTTCTTGCACCACAGCGAGCACTCGTGATCACCAACGCACTCCGCCACGCGCTGTCAGCCGACGAGCCTCCGGCCACCAAATGGCCACTCCACTATGCCCAACGACTCACCACACCTCCACGAGTCTAACTGCACTCTCGCCGCCGGGCCCTCTAACCCCAAACCTGCCGGTGGCCGAGCCCCGGCGCCGCCTCGACTGCCGCCGGCGCCCACTCCGCCATCCCGACCTAAACTAACTCCACCACTAACCGCTGCTCACCTCTAGCTACCAGATGCTCCCCAAGGCCCATTTGGAGCCCGAAAGTGCAAAGCACTTGTTCGCCGGCTCTGCCTCGGCCAAGCGGCTAGACGCCGTGAGTTGACCTCACCAGGCCCTGCTGACCCCGGGTCGATGACAGTGGACCCTCCACTAATCTAATTAGGATTAGTTTTAATTAAAACTAATTAGTTAAACTAACTCGACATGCGGTCCCATCGGTCAGCTTTGACCTGACGACGCACTGCTGACCCCCGACGCCATGTGACTCATGCCGATGCATTAATTCAAATTCTGGAATTATTTTATATACTAAAATCCGAATATAATTCAAATTTCAAATGCTTATAACTTTTATTCTATAACTCCAAATGCAAAGATTTATATATGAGAATTTATCAGAAAAATACACTCTATCCATTGGTACAGGTTTCATGCATGTTAAAACAAGTTAACTATGCTGAACAACCAGATTAAGATTTTGCACCATTAGGACTAACTCACATGATCTATCATTTGAACCCTTGGTTCAAATGAGATCATCCCCTGTCCCTTCAACTTGCATTAGGCCAACACACATTCATCTTGCCATGTCATAGCATGCATCATATTGTTGCATATTGGTTGTATGTTTATTTCGGTGTGTTTTCATGATAGGTTCTGCCTCAAGATAACCTCGATTACCCACCAAGGGCAGTTCTCACCCCAGCCCATCAGCAAGCAATTCATTGAACATTCCGATACAAACCCATGTTCTCGCTTCGCTTCATTTTACTGCATTAAGACAACGCGATTCAACTGCTGTGTGCTGCGGTAGTTGAACCCACTTCCTTTGCATGACCTGTCATTGCCACAAGAATTAGATGAAACCCACTAGTATGTGTAGGAGTTGATTGAGCCATGTTTGTGATTCCTACCATGCTATGCTTGCTATGCTTAGAGTTGTGTCGTCCGCTCATCGGGATGATGAACCGGAGTGAAAGGTTGTGTTGGTTCGAGAGTGTAAGTGTTGAACACGATTTGGTAAAGGTATCGATGAGAGGCCATGTAGGAGTACATGGTGGGTTGTTTCATTGAGGCCGAACTTAAGAACTGAGATCTGTGTTTGTGATCCATGAACTAGCTACTACCACGCATTGGGCCCAAACCAATGGACCCTCTCGGCTTCTTAACCACCCCTGCTCATAGTCCGGAGTTGCAAGTAGTTTCGTGTTTGTAGCATGTCGGGGCCGACGCAACGCTGACCTTAGGGGTGGGTTGTGGCGGTAGGCACTGTGGGTCCGTGTACCGAAAGTGCCCGCTTGGTATCTCGAACCCCGCACACATCGCTCGGGCTGTATGGGAAACCTCGCCGACTCTCATGGATGGAACCCGAATAGGCGATAACCCGGACTAGGGACTTGAGTGTTTAGGTAGGCTGTGGCCGACACCCACGCTGGGCTTCCGCTGAAGGTTGTTTAGTACATGTCGTAAACGATTTATAAGTGGTGAGAGCGTGAAGAAGTATACCCTCGCAGGTTAAATATGATCTATTCGAATAGCCGTGTCCACGGAGACGGACTTCGTTACCTATATCAGTTCATAGACAAGTAAATGGATACTATTAAAAGCCTCAAGATAAGTGTGAGTATCGTGGATGGTCTCTCTCGGGATGACGAGGGAGGATCCACGGTGGAGTATTGTGATGGTGAATAGTGGACCTGTACGACAAAATGCTTTACAAAGTGTGTCACGAGGATAGCTTAGCCAAGAGTCAAAGCTGGCTTGCTGCAAATTAACTCCACTTCCTTCTTGAGAATGTGCATGTATGATAGGATTCTGTGGAAGACTTGTTGAGTACTTTTGTACTCATGTTTGCTTAATCAATATTTTCAGAGGACTATACTACCCTCCGACGGATTCTATGTAGATGTTGACTTCGACGAGTAAGCTAGCCACCTGTGTGGCGATCTAAGACTTGTGAAGGGCCATTGTAGATAGAAAGGCTCCAACAAGCTTTCTTTCTTTCTAGAGTCCTGTATCTGCACTACTTTGCTTCCGCATGTGCTTGTATGATTGTATGATTTGAGTGTTGGGTCATGTGACCCTACCTGTATGAATATAGCATGTATGGCTCCTGAGCCTCTTAAATAAAGTACTTGAGTTGTAGAGTTTTGTTGTGATGCCTTGTTGTATTTACTCATCGGGCATATTATGGTATGATTGAAATGCTTGGTATGAGGGATCCACAATCTAGTTGTTTATCCTTAGCAGCCTCTCATATGGGGAAATGTAGTCTTGTGCTTCGAGCGATAGTAGTCCGCTACAGCCCGGTTCACCGAGTCCTGCTAGCCCAAAGACTACCGCTTGGACACTTGACTGGCCGGCATGTGATTCATTTCGCTCTTATGTCCTGTCCTTCGGGAAATGTCACGCTGTGATACTTGAGTCCTGCCTAGCCTGCTACAGCCGGATACCGGAGTCCTCATAGCCCAAAGTACAGCCCAAGTTCATACGCTGATGACCGACATGCTCAAGTGTTTCATGTATGCCTGTCCCCATAGGTTAGTGCCGCTTGGTTCACGACTAGCCATGTCGGCCCGGTTCTTTGTCATGTGGATGCTAGCGACACTATCATATACGTGAGCCAAAAGACGAAACGGTCCCGGCCATGGTAAGGCGACACCTGTGGGAATACCGCATGGAGGCCGCAAAGTGATATGAGGTGTTACCAGCTAGGTCGATGTGACTTGAATCGGGTCCCGACAGCGCTGGCATCGAGAGCAGGCTGCCTCAGAGGTCCGCTAAGCCAAACTGGTCAAGTTGAGTCTAGAAATGCTTTAGTTATATGTAGGGGAATTGATTGTGGAGGAACGAAGGCTCTTTTTACTCCTTTACCTTATGCCCTCCGATCCGAGTCATCCTCTTCTCATTCAACGGGGTTTAGGACTAGGCTCTTTTTCTATCGTGTTCACGTGTTACTATCCGTAGTACCTTATAGGATTGTTGGTTACATCCTCGCCTGTGTTACTAAATTCTAGTATGCTACCATCTGAACCGTAACCTTGATATGATGTTGTTGAGTGGTTTTGCTAATCTGATTTTGAATGTCTCAAATTTGATTTGAGCATTTACAGATGTTATGCTGTCCGATTTTCCCTAGGAATTCTAATGCCTTTGCATTATGGCTGTGCTTTCAGATGGCCACCTGCCCCGTAACCAAGTGGTTCGCCGACTCGCTGCATTGAGGTGTGCGTCACACGGCCATGTTGGTTAGGTGATGATTGAGGCTGGTTATCGATGGTATCCTGAATATACCGCCGAGGAGCAGTTCAGGATTTCAATCAAAGCCAATATCTATGCACGGTCCGGATTTATCCATCCTATCCAGAGCTATCGAGCCACTTCACCGCTCCTATGGGCTCGAATCACTATTGGAATGTCTCGCAAGATGCAGCCTATTCCATGATGACTATTATTCGAGCCAGACTGCTTTGTCGAGCAACACCGACTTCCGCTATATGCCAAGATCCTTCCCGGGCGCATGGCTACCTTCGTGGTTTGTACAGCGATGCATCCCATGAGGACTCACCTCCGCACTCACTCACCGAAGTTGTTGGAGGACAAGGACCGTGAGAACCGGCCTCATGCGATGGAGCTGTATAATGCCCGCTCCACCACCTGGCTACCCTGACTAGGTTTGCACCGCTGCAAGCCGGATGTATGGACATGAGAGATTTGTACCTGTAAGGGCGAGTTTGCTTGACTTCATGGAGTGGCGTGAGGTTGGAGGCATCACCTCCTCGTGGGCCTCTTCTCGCCACCCTTTGGGTCCACGGCCACATCCGAGTCCTTATGGTCCATGTGCCCCACAGATTGTCTGCTTCCTGACGATCATGTTCCACTTCCGTGTCTGGGTGGTGACTTCTATGAGGACTACTATGGAGCTGCCTAAGATAGTAGTAGTATTCCTTGTATGGTACTAGTTGTGTTTCCACCGCCCTCATGTGACTCGTGGAATACGACTTAGTGTGCATCATTCCTAAGTGTAGAAAATAATGTATAGAAGTTGGAATGCTTCCATGAGATGTAACGCCTTTCCTTATAGTTGTACCCGTCAGCTTGTACTAAACTATGAATGGTGTGTATGACCGCTATATATATATATATGGCAGTTTATATTACCATGTCATACGGATAAACATCTTTGCATTCCATACTGTCCATTACCTTCCGCACTTCCTTGTTAAATTCTGCCATCCTGGTTTAAACCTTTGTTTTGTCTCCTGTGATGGTCAACACTCAAATTCTCCCGCTGTTCCAGCAGGAGAGAGGCCAGCAGCCAGAAATGTGAATCGCCGCAACCGCCATCTTTGGCTGAGGTGATGTCGAAGCGTAACGCAATAAGCGCTAAACTAACCGCTTATTGGAGCGGATTGAACAAAACACAGCTCGCCAGCCAAGAAACGATGGGGTTTCACCCAATGACTTCGCAAACTATATCCTCCAAAATTAAATGTCTGCCGAGCCACTCGACGCCGATGATTGGCTCCGCAAAGATCCATCACAAACCGCGCTCCGCCATCGTGTCCGAGGTCGACAAAGTTACCTTTGCCGCCTATCATCCGGAAGGCCCCGCCACCGTGGGAAAACTATGAGGCTATGCGTCCGCTGACAAGTTACAACTTGGGATGAATTCAGTCGCCGCTCCATGAGCACCATATTCCGTATGGACTTATGGACCGCAAACGTGAGGAATTCTCGCAGCCACCCAAGGCCGGCTGAACGTGGATGCCTACACCGTGAATTTGGGAGGTTAGCACGTTATGCTCCCAAGAAGTTTCTACCGATGCTAAGAAGCAGCGAGGTTCCGTAAGGACTTAGCCCCGAGCCACGCCGAGATCTCCGCTCGCATGAATGCACCTCTTCTCGGTTAGTCAATAAGGCTATCGCCGAGACCGGGCAGATCGACTTCGAGGCTTCACGCAAGCACATCCGTGATTCTCGATCATCATCCGCTCGTTCCTGTGCGCCGGTTTGGGTCCCAAATACGGCTCTACCACCCGTGTACACCCCGAGGCCATCCTTCGAGGCGCCGCCCCAACCAGCCGATTTTCCACCCAAGACATATGGAGGTCCAATCGCTAATGTGGCCCCACGGCCAAATGTGATCACTTGCTTCAAATGTGGAGAGACGGGCCACTATATTCGAGAGTGTCCCCGCAACAACCCCAATCAAGTCGAAAGTCTGCGGTCACGGCAAGCCAGCAGAAAGGTTCCCTATGCTGCCAGCTTGCCACCGCCGGGCCATGTCAACTATGTCTCCGCTGAAGAAACCTATGAGGATCCCAACGCCGCCCCGGTACGCTTGTTAATTGCCATCCGCAATCGTTTTTTGATACCGGAGCATCTCATTCATTTATTTCGAGAGCTATGCTCGCTTGCACAACACCACATTCTGCATGACATGCCTACCTCCATGGAAATTCAAACCCCGGATCTAGATGGCAAACCTCTAGAATAAGTCATGGGAATGAAATTTTGTCGATGATTAGTTTTCCTTGCATCCCTAATAGCTCTCAAGTCCTCTGACATAAACATCATCTTGGGTATGGACCGGATGTCAGCCCATTATGCCAAGATTGATTGCTCGACTAGAACTGCTCAACTTATTTCCATCCTTCGGCAAAACAAAGGATGTTTTAACCCGAGTGTCTAAGCGCCACTTTACTCCTTAAATGCCAACCTCTTCCGATCTCAAGATATTCCGTAGTCCGTGATTTCCTGGATGTCTTTCGAAGAACTGCTGTGTGTTCCACCCGACAGGATGTCGAAGTTCGTGATAGATCTTATTCCTAACCGCCCCAATCTCTAGAAGACCTTATAAGATGGCACCCTAGAACTAGCTGAACTTAAGAAACAACTCGATGAGTCCTTGCAAAAGGGTTTCATCCGTCTCTAGTTCATCTCCATGGGCTTGCCCTGGCCCTCTTCGTCAAGAAGAAGGATGGTACGGATCGGATGGTTGTAGATTACCGACCCGCCAATTTGGTCACTATCAAGAACAAGTATCCGCCCCTCAGATCAACGACCGTATGATCAGCTCGCCGGATCCTCGCCTTTTCCAAGATGGATTTGAGGTTGGGCTACCATCAAATCAAAATCAAGAACGGGACATTCCTAAACGGCCTTTGTCACTCGTTATGGCCAATACGAAGTACACCGTCATGTCCTTCGGATTAACCAATGCTCCAGCCACTTTCTCTCGTTAATGAACTCCATCTTCATGGAGTATTTGGATAAATTGTCGTGGTATACCTCGATGATATACTCATCTACTCCAAGAATGAGGAAGAACATGCCGAACATCTAAGGCTAGTATTGATGAAACTTCGAGAGCACCGCCTTTATGCCAAATTCTCTAAGTGTGAATTCGTTACCGTAAGTGACCTATCTAGGACATGTAATTTCTCGTAAAGGTATTGTGTCAACCCCGAAGCGAAGTTCAAGCCGCCCTGATCGGACTCCACCGAATCGGTCAAGCAGTTCGAGTTTCTGTTTAGCGAGCTATTGCCGCCGCTCACGAGAATTTCTAAAGTTGTTAAACCTCTAACCGAACTCCTCAAGAAAGATAAGAAGTTCGAGTGGACGCCACAAAGGCGAGATCAGCTTTCAGAACCGAAAAGACGCTCGACATCCGCTCCCGCATTTATACCACCAGATTTCTCAAAGGACTTTATTATCTATCGCGACGCCGCGACAAGGACTAGGTTGCATACTCATGCAAGATCGCTCATGTGATTGCCTACGCTTCTCGACAGCCATGGCCCACATGAGGATAACTATCCCACACACGATCTAGAGCTTGCAGCAGTGGTTCATGCACTCAAAACTCTGGCGACATTATCTTCGGGTAATCGCTATAAATCTACACGATCACCAAAGTCTGAAATATATTTTCACCCAACCGGATTTGAATCTCGTGCAAAGACGTTGGTCGAGTTGATTACAGATTTCGACTTAGGAATATCCTACACCCTGTGCAAAGCTAATGTCATGGCGACGACTAAGTCGCAAATCTTATCAGTAATAATTTGATGTTACAACAAGGTCAACCAATTCTCCACGAGGAATTTCGTAAGCTTAATCTTCACATCGTTCCTCGAGGATTTCTTTCCACCCCGGTGGCGTAAACCTACCTTACGGATCAGATCATCAGCACGTATGTAGATCCGGAATCTCCGTGATCGAGAGAAACATCAAGAAAGGAGTCGCAGATTGTTTCTCCATTGATGAACAAGGTGTCGGTTCTTTGAGACCGCCTAGTGGTCCCAAGGTGCAACTCGAGGCGATTGATCCTTAAGGAAGCTCATGACTCTCCTCTCACCATTCATCCCGGTAGTACTAAATGTATCAAGATCACGCCGAGGTTTTGGTGGACTAGGATGAAGAGAGAAATCGTCAATACATTGCTAATCGCGACGCTTGTCGTCGAAGTTAAAGCAGAGCATCAACGGCCTGTCGGTACCCTTCAACCTTTGGAAATTCCTGAATGGAAATGGGATAAAATCGGTATGGATTTCATTACCGGTTTCCCAGACCAAGAGAGGGAATAACGCTATCTTCGCCATTGTTGATCGCCTTCCAAAGTAGCCCACTTCCTACCTGTTCGTGAGAGTATAACCGCTAGCCAGCTAGCTGATTTGTACATCTCCTAATAGTGTCTCTTCATGGTGTTCCATCGAGATTAACTCCGACCGTGGGAGTCTCTTCACCTCTCGATTTTGGGAAAGTTTCAAAACGCTATGGGAACTCGCTCTCCTTTAGCACCGCTTCCATCCCCAATCAAGTGGTCAAGTAGAACGAGTCAATCAAATCTTAGAGGATATGCTTCGAAGCTTCATTATCTCTTTCGCATGAATTGGGAGAAATGCCTTCCATTCGCCGAAGTTCGCTTATAACAACAGTTATCAAGCCGCCGGGCAAAGCCCTTTCAAGTTCTTTATGGACGAAAATGTCGAACGCCTTAATCGGGTCGTAAACCGAGAGACAACTTTTGGCCCGGATATGATCCGAAGCGTAAGAGCAAGTTCGCGTTGTTCGTGAGAATTTGAAACAGCCCAATCTCGCCGAAGAGCCAATATGATCGCAAGCATAAGCCTATGGCTTATGAAATTGGCGAGAAGGCTTACCTTCGGTTTCCCTTTAAAGGGAACCCATCGATTCGTATCAAGGGCAAGTTGGCCTCGTTACATTGGACCCTTTCGCATTCTTGCCAAACGAGGGAAGTTGCCACCAATTGAACTACCTCCGATCTTCCAAGGTCCATGATGTCTTCCACGCTTCCCAACTCAGCGCTGTTCTCGGATCCTATCCGTGGAGGACCACGTAAACGCTTGATCTCCAAGATAACCTCACCTATCGAGAGTACCCTGCTCAGATCCTCGATCAAACCGAGCGCATTCACCCGACGCCGGAATATCAAGTTTCTAAAGGTTCAATGGTCAAACCATTCCGAGCAAGAAGCAACTTGGGAAAGGGAGGATCGCCTTCGACTTGAGTACCCCACCTTTTTCAAGAATAGATCCTAAATCTCGGACGAGATTCTTTTGAGTGGGGGTGAGTTGTCACATCCCGTATAGACCATGCATTAGGGTGTGCATCATGTTTAAATTTCATCTGAATTTGAAATGGGGAAGGCAGAAACCCCTTAACACCCCCCTTAAAATAACTAGGGTTTACTAAAATTTAATTCAATGAATCCGAATGCCCTTCAAAATGCTCATCCTCTTTGTTTGGGTTTAGGATCCATGTCAAAGAAGGTGGAACATTTTCTAGGTCACCTAAGGGTTCTAAATTTAATTCACAAATTTCTGAAAAGAGCATTTTAAATTATGGAAAATATTTTAAGTGTTCAAAATTGTCAAACTAAAATGTTTCATGTTGGGAATATTCCAACAAGTGACCAGGAGCATTTTGGTAATTTTGAAAAGGTTTTGGTATTTTTAAAACCCTAAACAGAGTTGCATAAATAGAAAAACGTTAAAAATGGAAAACACTTCACTGTCAGCAAAGACTCCGCCCACCTGCCGCCCAGCCAAAGAGTCAAGGCCAATGAGCTGCTTGGTTCGGCCAGCAGTAGGTGTCGGTGCCGGGCGGCCAGCCGCCACGCAGCTGGCCGCCGCCACCCTCACCCTCGCCGCCTCGCCGACGACCCACGCCGCCGACCCCCTGACACCTCACTTCCTCCTCTCTCTCTCGCCGCCGACCTGGCCGACGCCATCGCCGACACGCCACTGCCGACGCCAGGCTCCCGCCCCACGCACCTCCCTCATTATGTCTGCAGCTCCGCCACACCCCTGCTACCCCTAGCCAGCTATTTCCTCGCCCAAGACCCCCGAGGCCACTACTTCAACCTCGACCGAGTCCAAGGCCGCGGAGATCCCCATCGCCGCCACAGATCCCGCCGACCCCCGACGAAGCTTCCCGCAGGTTCACCGTGAGCCTAGCTACCTCTCCATCCTCTCCGTTTTCTTCTTCTTGCACCACAGCGAGCACTCGTGATCACCCGAACGACCACCAAGGCTGTCAGCCGACGAGCCTCCGGCCACCAAATGGCCACTCCACTATGCCCATCGACTCACCACACCTCCACGAGTCTAACTGCAGCCCCGCGCCGCCGGGCCCTCTAACCCCAAACCTGCCGGTGGCCGAGCCTCCGCCGCCGCGACTGTCACGCCGGCGCCCACTCCGCCATCCCGACCTAAACTAACTCCACCACTAACCGCTGCTCACCTCTAGCTACCAGATGCTCCTCAAGGCCCATTTGAGCCCGAAAGTGCAAAGCACTTGTTCTGGGCTGTCTGCCTCGCCAAGCGCTAGACGCCGTGAGTTGACCTCACCAGGCCCCTGCTGACCTCGGGTCGATGACAGTGGACCCTCCACTAATCTAATTAGGATTAGTTTTAATTAAAACTAATTAGTTAAACTAATCGACATGCGGGTCCCACCGGTCAGTTTGACCTGACGACTTCTGACCCCTCGACGCCATGTTGACCTCATGCCGACGATTAATTCAAATTCTGGAATTATTTTTATATACTAAAATCCAGAATATAATTCAAATTTCAAATGCTTATAACTTTTATTCTATAACTCCAAATGCAAAGATTTATATATGAAAATTTATCAGAAAAATACACTCTATCCATTGGTACAGGTTTCATGCATGTTAAAACAAGTTAACTATGCTGAACAACCAGATTAAGATTTTGCACCATTAGGACTAACTCACATGATCTATCATTTGAACCTTGGTTCAAATGAGATCATCCCCGTCCCTTCAACTTGCATTAGGCCAACACACATTCATCTTGCCATGTCATAGCATGCATCATATTGTTGCATATTGGTTGTATGTTTATTTCGGTGTTTTCATGATAGGTTCTGCCTCAAGATAACCTCGATTACCCACCAAGGGCAGCTTCTCACCCCAGGGCCCATCAGCAAGCAATTCATTGAACATTCCGATACAAACCCATGTTCTCGCTTCGCTTCTCATTTTATCTGCATTAAGACAACGCGATTCAACTGCTGTGTGTGCGGTAGTTGAACCCACTTCCTTTGCATGACCTGTCATTGCCACAAGAATTCAGATGAAACCCACTAGTATGTGTAGGAGTTGATTGAGCCATGTTTGTGATTCCTACCATGCTATGCTTGCTATGCTTAGAGTTGTGTCGTCCGCTCATCGGATGATGAACCGGAGGAAAGGTTGTGTTGGTTCGAGAGTGTAAGTGTTGAACACGATTTGGTAAAGGTATCGATGAGAGGCCATGTAGGAGTACATGGTGGGTTGTTTCATTGAGGCCGAACTTAAGAACTGAGATCTGTGTTTGTGATCCATGAACTAGCTACTACCACGCATTGGGCCCAAACCAATGGACCTCTCGCTTCTTAACCACCCCTGCTCATAGTCCGGAGTTGCAAGTAGTTTCGTGTTTGTAGTATGTCAGGGCCGCACGCAACGCTGACCTTAGGGGTGGGTTGTGTTATGGTAGGCACTGTGGTCGTGTACCGAAAAGCCTGCTTGGTATCTCGGGAACCCGCACACATCGCTCGGGATGTATGGGAAACCTCGCCGACTCCCTCATGGATGGAACCCGAATAGGCGATAACCTCGGACTAGGGACTTGAGTGTTTAGGTAGGCTGTGCCGACACCCACGCTGGGCTTCCGCTGAAGGTTGTTTAGTACATGTCGTAAACGATTTATAAGTGGTGAGAGCGTGTGAAGAAGTATACCCTCGCAGGTTAAATATGATCTATTCAATAGCCGTGTCCACGGAGAAGGACTTCGGGTTACCTATATCAGTTCATAGACAAGTAAATGGATACTACTAAAAGCCTCAAGATAGTGTGAGTATCGTGGATGGCCCTCTCGGGATGACGAGGAGGATCCACGGTGGAGTATTGTGATGGTGAATAGTGGACTCGTACTACAAAATGCTTTACAAAGTGTGTCACGAGGATAGCTTAGCCAAGAGTCAAAGCTGGCTTGCTGCAAATTAACTCCACTTCCTTCTTGAGAATGTGCATGTATGATAGGATTCTGTAGTAAGACTTGCTGAGTACTTTTGTACTCATGTTTGCTTAATCAATATTTTCAGAGGACTATACTACCCCTCCGACGGATTCTATGTAGATGTTGACTTCGATTTAGTAAGCTAGCCACCTGTGTGGCATCTAAGACTTGTGAAGGGCCATTGTAGATAGAAAGGCTCCAACAAGCTTTCTCTTTTTCTAGAGTCCTGTATCTGCACTACTTTGCTTCCGCATGTGCTTGTATGATTGTATGATTTGAGTGTTGGGTCATGTGACCCCTACCTGTATGAATATAGTTATGTATGGCTCCTGAGCCTCTTAAATAAAGTACTTGAGTTGTAGAGTTTTGTTGTGATGCCTTGTTGTATTTACTCATATCGGGCATATTATGGTATGATTGAAATGCTTGGTATGAGGGATCCGACAATCTAGTTGTTTATCCTTGGCAGCCTCTCATATGGGGAAATGTAGTCTTGTGCTTCGAGCGATAGTAGTCCGCTACAGCCCGGTTCACCGGAGTCCTGCTAGCCCAAAGACTACCGCTTGGACACTTGATCCGGCCGGCATGTGATTCATTTCGCCCTATGTCTGTCCCTTCGGGAAATGTCACGCGGTGATACTTGAGTCCTGCCTAGCTGCTACAGCCCGGATACCGAGTCTCATAGCCCAAAGGCAGCCCAAGTTCATACGCTGATGACCGACATGCTCAAGTGTTTCATGTATGCCCGTCCCCATAGGTTAGTGCCGCTGGTTCACGATCAGCCATGTCGGCCCGGTTCTTGTCATGTGGATGCTAGCGACACTATCATATACGTGAGCCAAAAGACGAAACGGTCCCGGCCATGGTAAGGCGACACCTGTGGGAATACCGCATGTGAGGCCGCAAAGTGATATGAGGTGTTACCAGCTAGGTCGATGTGACTTGGAATCGGGTCCCGACAAAATAGATCAAGGAGTCGGCGCATGCGGAGATGCCGCTGATCATCCCCGCCCCCGCCCCGCCTCGCCATCATCGGATCCGCTACGCCCAAAACTGCTGCCAACCCACGGCGAAGCCATAGCCTCGAGGGCGCTGCCCGGCGATCACGCCTCAAGCGCCTGCTGGAGTCGCCCCGCCTTGTCGCCTGCCGCCCATTCCCCACTTTTTAGGGAACATGTGATCTTGCACGCTGTATAGTTTGGTGTATACTAGTACCTTGTCACTTATATACTAGTGGGAATTTTTCATTATAGAACTTGGCCTGTATATTCCAATGATGGGCTTCTCAAAATGCCCTAGGTCTTTTTTTTGAGGAAATGCCCTAGGTCTTCGTGGAGCAAGTTTGTGCTGATGCACACCCACTTAGTTTCTTTTGTTGAGCTTTCATATGCTTATAGCTCTAGTGCATCCGCTGCATGGCAATCCTACTCACTCACATTGATATCTATTGGTGGGCATCTCCATAGCCCGCTGATACGCCTAGTTGATGTGAGACTATCTTCTCCTTTTTGTCTTCTCCACAACCACCCTTCCATTCGACCCATAGTGTTATATCCATGGCTCACGCGCATGTATTATGTGAAGATTGAAAAAGTTTTGAGAATGTCAAAAGTATGAAACAATTGCTTGGCTTGTCATCGGGTTGTGCATGATTTAAATATTTTGTGTGGTGAAGATAGAGCATAGCCAGACTATATGATTTTGTAGGGATAGCTTTTTGGCCATGTTATTTTGAGAAGACATGATTGCTTTGTTAGTATGCTTGAAGTATTATAATTTTATGTCAATATGAAATTTTGTCTTGAATCTTCTCGATCTGAATATTCATACCACAATTAACAAGAATTACATTAAAATTATGCCAAGTAGCACCGCATCAAAAATTATCTTTTTACCATTTACCTACCGAGGACAAGCGGAATTAAGCTTAGATGTGATACGCCTCCAACGATCTATAATTTTGATTGCTCCATGCTATATTATCTACTGTTTTGGACATTATTGGGCTTTATTATCCACTTATATTATTTTGGGACTAACCTATTAACCGGAGGCCCAGCCTTTAATTGCTGTTTTTGCCTATTTCGTAGTTTCGCATAAAAGGAATATCAAACAGAGTCCAAACAGAATGAAACCTTCTGAACGTGATTTTCACCGAATATGATCCAGAGACTTGGACCCTACATCAAGAAAGAAAGGAGGAAGGCACGAGTAGGGGCGCGCCTCCACCCTCGTGGGCCCCCTGCTGTTCCACCGACGCATTCTTCCTCCTATATATACCTAAGTACCCCCAAACAATCGACACGGAGCCAAAACCTAATTCCACCGCCACAACCTTCTCAGACTCCACTAGATCCCATCTTGGGGCCTGTCTTGAGCTCCACCTAAGGGGAACCCATCACGGAGGGCTTCTACATCATCACCATAGCCTCTCCGATGAAGTGTGAGTAGTTTACCGCACCTTTGGGTCCATAGTTAGTAGCTAGATGGCTTCTTCTTTTTTGGATCCCAATACAATGTTCTCCCTCTCTCGTGGAGATCTATTCGATGTAATCTTCTTTTATGTGTGTTTGTTGAGACCATGAATTGTGGGTTTATGGTTAAGATTATCTATGAACAATATTTGAATCTTCTCTGAATTCTTTTATGTATGATTGGTTATCTTTGCAAGTTTCTTCAATTATCAGCTTTGGTTTGGCTTACTAGATTGGTTTTTCTTGCAATGGGAGAAGTGCTTAGCTTTGGGTTCAATCTTGCAATGTCCTTTCCAGTGATGAGAGGGGCAGCAAGGCACGATTGTATTGTTGCCATCGAGGATAATAAGATGGGTTTTATCATATTGCATGAATTTATCCTCTACATCATGTCATCTTGCTTACATGCCACTCCTGCTTCCATGAACTTAATACTCTAGATGCATGTTGGATAGCGGTTGATGAGTGGAGTAATAGTAGTAGATGCAGAGTCGGTCACTTGTCTCTTGACGTGATGCCTATATACATGATCATACGTAGATATTCTCATAACTATGCTCAATTCTGTCAATTAATCAACTGTAATTCGTTCACCCACCGTAAAATACTTATGCTCATGAGAGAAGCCACTAGTGAAATCTATGGCCCCCGGGTCTACCTTCATCATATTAATCTTCCAATACTTTGTTATTTCCTTTGCTTTTACTTTGCATCTTTATCACAAAAATACCAAAAATATTATCCTATCATATCTATCAGATCTCACTCTCGTAAGTGACCGTGAAGGGATTGACAACCCTTATCGCGTTGGTTGTGAGGAGTTATTTAGGCATTGTGCAGGTGCTAGGGACTCAAGTAGCCTCCTCATCGGATTGATACCTTGGTTCTCAAAAACTGAGGGAAATACTTACGCCATTGGTTGCATCATCCTTTCCTCTTCAAGGAAATCCAACGAAGTGCTCAAGAGGTAGCAAGAAGAATTTCTAGCGCCTGCTGTTTAGGAGTCTACGCAAAAGTCAACATACCAAGTACCCATCACATCCCTTATCTCCGTGATTACATTATTTTCCATTTGCCTCGCTTTTCCTCTCCCCACTTCACCCTTGCCGCTTTATTCGCCTTCTTTCCGCTTGCCTTTTTTTTTGCCTGCCTCTTGTTTGCTCGTGGTTGGATTGCTTGCTTGTCACGATGGCTCTACCTAGATATGGTGATCTTCACCTTAAAAGATTAGAAGAGATCTAAAGCAACGTCTGGAGTTTTATGGTTCTGCAATTTGAGCATAATAATTTCTTAGAAACGAGCTTAAGGAACAAATTTTTTATGAATTATATGAATAAAGAGCTCGATGATATGTCTAAAGAATTTGATGGTTTAAGATCCCAAATTGCTCGCCTTGAGAAGTTGACTACTGAAATATCGGATAAGGTGCTACCTTACTTAATAAGATGGCCGCTAAACGGATTTCTATGAAAATAAAGATGAAGATCTAAAAGTTATTGATGTGTGCTACGCCTTGAGCTTTCATGTTGGTTTTCCGCGAAGGAGAGGATGATGCAACACAATAGCGTAAGTATTTCCCTCAGCTTTTTGAGAACCAAGGTATCAATCCAAGAGGAGGCCACGCCGCAAGTCCCTCTGTACTCGCATTAAAACGATAGCTACTCGCAACCAACGCGATTAGGGGTTGTCAATCCCTTCACGATCACTTACGAGAGTGAGATCTAATAGAGATAATATTTTTGGTATTTTTGGTATAAAGATGCAAAGTAAAAGTAAAAGCAAAGTAAAAAAACAAAGTAAATAAAGTGATAGAGATTTATATGATGAGAATAGACCCGGAGCCATAGGTTTCACTAGTGGCTTCTCTCAAGAGCATACGATTCTACTATGGGTGAACAAATTACTGTTGAGCAATTGATGTAATTGAGCATAGTTATGAGTATATCTAGGCAATGATCATGTATATAGGCATCACGTCCGAGACAAGTAGATCAAACGATTCTTCATCTACTACTATTACTCCACCATCGACCGCTATCCACCCGCATCTAGAGTATTAAGTTAAAATGAGTAACGCCTTTAAGCAAGATGACATGATGAGAGATAAATTCATGCAATATGATAAAACCCCATCTTGTTATCCTCGATGGCAACAATACAATACATGCCTTGCAACCCTTTCTCACACCGGGTAAGGACACCGCAAGATTGAACCCAAAGCTAACTTCTCCCATTGCAAGAACTACCAATCTAGTTGGCCAAACCAAACGGATAATTTGAAGAGACTTGCAAAGATAAATTAATCATACATAAAAGAATTCAAAGAAGAATCAAATATTTTCCATAGATAATAATGGATCATAAACCCACAATTCATCGCTCTCAACAAACACACCGCAAAAAGAACATTACATCAAATAGATTCCACGAGAGAGGGGAGAACATTGTATTGAGATCCAAAAGAGAGAAGAAGCCATCTAGCTACTAGATATGGACCAAGTTCAAGTAAACTACTCACACTTCATCCTGAGGGGCTATGGTGTTGATGTAGAAGCCTCCGTGGTGGATGCTGCCCGCGGAGCTCCTAACAGGCCCCAAGATGGGATCTCGTGGATACAGGAAGTTGCATGTGGAATTAGGTTTTGGCTCCTGCTCGATCGCTTGGGGATACGAGGTATATATAGGAGGAAGGAGGACGCTGGTGGAGTGTCGGGGCCCACGAGGTAGGCGCGCCTCCACCTCGTGACCGCCTGCACTTCTTGGAGTAGGGTCCAAGTCTCGATCACGCTCGTTGGAAAATCACGCTCAAAGTTTCATTCCGCTTGGACTCGTTGATATTCCGCTTCTTCAAACACCGAAATAGGCAAAATACAGCACTCGGGCCGGGCCTCCTAATAATAGGTTAGTCCCAAAAGTAATATAAAAGTGGAAAATAAAGCCCAATATAGTCCAAAACAATAGATAAAGTAGCATGGAGCAATCAAAATTGTAGATACGTTGAGACGATCGCATCCCCAAGCTTAATTTCTTTCGCCCCTCGAGTAGGTAAATGATAAAAGGAGAATTTTGATGCAGAGTGATACTTTGGCATAATTACAATGTAAATCTTCTTAATCGTGGTATGAATATTCAGATCCTAAAGATTCAAGACAAAAGTTCATATGGACACTAAAATAATAATACTTCAAGCATACTTACAAAGAAATTATGTCTTCTCAAAATAACATGGCCAAAGAAAGTTATCCCTACAAAATCATATGGTCCGGCTATGCTCCATCTTCCCACACAAAGTATTTAAATCATGCACACCGATGACAAGCCAAGCAATTGTTTCATACTTTAACATTTTCAAAACTTTTTCAATCTTCACGCAATACATGAGCGTGAGCCATGGATATAGCACTATATGTAGAATAGAACGTGGTGGTGGAGAAGACAAAAGAGGGAAGATAGTCTCACATCAACTAGGCGATCAACGGCTATGGAGATGCCCATCAATAGATATCAATGTGAGTGAGTAGGATTTCCATGCAACGGATGCACTAGAGCTATAAGTAT
>JAHIAM010006470.1:0-101273 GCA_021605205.1 Aegilops longissima | reverse complement strand
AGGTTTATCCAGTAAGACCAAGAAAAATCATTCTTTGCAAAGAACGATCTCGACATGAAACAATGCGATGCACCAATCAAATAAGACTTTTGCAGAATATCATTAATCGAGAGATTACCCATGATCACATCTCAAGAATCCTCTGCTGAGCTGCATTCATCATATTGACCTTGGCATACTTTGGATTGTGCTTGACCACCGCATTGCCGGAAGATTTCACAGAGGAGGAGGCGGAAGGCGCCTGGTTGAAACACTTGTTCAAGCATAGTGACCCTTCTCACGACACTTGTTGCAAGTGACCTCGAGAGCGGACGGTGGTAAGGAGCACTTGACCTTGGAGCTTGAGAATTAGACTTGTTACGATAGCTTGGGTTGGGTGGGTGGGAAGATCCACGTCCACCTGAGTTCTTCTCACCGGTAAGGCCGACGGAACGGAGGAGGGGCAGATAAAACTTCTGCTGCTTGGCTGCCACTTGAGAGGACGAGGAGGACTGAATCGCATCCTGATTCTCTTCTTAGAAGCCTCGCATTTGAGCTGTGCCGCTTCTTGCTTGAGTGCCATGTTGTAGAAATCATCATACTTATCTGGCTCAAACAGCACAAGAGGTAATTGCAGATCCTCTCTCGCACCACCCCGAACCGATAGATCATACTCCTTTCATCGGTACATCTTGCTTAGCAAAACGAAGCGAGCTCGAACTGGATATTGTATTGATAGACAGACATGGTGCCTGCTTGAGATTGCGGAACTCCTCACGCTTGCTCTCCACAACACTCTTCGAATGTGATGAGCTCGGAAATCACGGCGAACTCATCCTGTAATGACACGACCTCCTCTGGAATCTTTGTATTGTCGAACCACTCAGCAGCTTGATCCTTGAGTTGAAACGATGCAAACTTGACAAAATCCTCGTGTCCGACATTGCTACAGTCAAAATGCTTGCAGATGTCCACTAACCAATCATCGCGTCTGTTGCCTCAACACGTAAACCGAAAGACTTGGCCGATTAGCGAGGAACTGACTGAGAGTAGCAAAGTGTGGCTGATTGTTGCCTTGACCTTGATTGCCTTGATTGCCTTGATTGCCTTGCCCCTGAGTACGTTCTTGCAAGAGCTGCAAAATCATCTGAGCATTGGCATTGGTGGCTGCCATAATAGCTTGCCACGCTTCTGGAGGCGGAGGTGGAGGTGGAGGTGGAGGTTGATGATCCCCATCATTGCGATCCGGATTCGAGACGCTTGGCGGAGCCATCCTGAAGAGGGTGACATCCGTTAGTCCTTTGATAGACAAATGATAAGTAGAATCAACGGATAGAAATTGCAACATATAGTCATCACAATAAACATTCGAACAAGAATGAACGAATGAATTCCAAAGTTAATCATCACACGTCCATTAAGGTGAGAAGCCACTTAGATAAAGATATGGAAACAACATCTGACTGAGAAACAATTCGAATAACACAACTGAAAACAAAAGGTTGGCTGCTAAAATGAGCCGGAACAAACACATGATAGAGATTTCGCTCAAAGTGTTCGTGGTGGGGCCCACACGGACACGACGTATAGCGGACGTCACGAATGACTAACAAGACGCCCCGAATCAGCATAGCCAAGGATTCTTTAAGACGTCTCGCGACCATCAGAATCGACCGTGAATGGGCGGACCACTAGACGCGTTGAACCCCAATCTCAAATCATACATCCGCCGGAAAGAATATCCCGTAAGCTACTAGAATTCCCACCTATAAACTCCGAAACTTTCTGGTTATGCAATCTGGTGTTGGGGATACAGGGACACAAAATATATCACCCAAACTAACAATACCTAGATCCACCAGTATCCATCCGTCAACACATAACCAAGAAATCCTCGAAATCGTGTACCTCGACCTTCAAAAAAACATCCGTTGTACAAGTCATGGCAATACTCCCTTTTCGCCACGATCTCGGGCTATCGGGTTATCTCACCAACAACTGCACAAAAGAGATTTCGATGTCGGCAAAACTCGGTATTCCAGAATCTGCAACGATAAAATTGTGACGACAACACCTCGGAGCTCCACTCCCGGGACACCGCCACAACCCCTAAATGTCGAGGCACCAAGAACAATGTTCTCGCCACAAAACCATCGAACGATTCCAAGATACCCACGTGATCCTAAAAATTTTTTAGTGAAATTTGAGAAGAGAAGAGTCAAAACTCTCGTCAGATACCTCACCGAGCGATTTAAGGACCGGGAAGTAAAAAGAATCCTACTCTCCGATATATATAATCCTAAGACTCAAAACATTTTCCATTCTAGACTCAACAACGCCAACAAACAATCTAGTAGGGGCTCCTAAGTCGGGAAGGCTCGATTACCAACTTATAACGCCCGATGCGGCTATATCTCCCACGTGTCGAGGCACGACTTAGAGGCATAACCGCATTGAAAGCAATGTCGCAAGTGAGGTAATCTTCACACAACCCATGTAATAGTTAAGGAAAGATACATAGTTGGCTTACAATCGCCACGTCACACAAGACATAATTAAACATACATCATTCGAGTACACTCAAGGTCCGACTCGGAACCAAAATAAAGAAGATACCCCAACTGCTAACACAGGTCCCGAATCGTCCCAACTGGGCACCACTCTCGATCATCTGGAAGCGACACATAGTAACGACCACGTTCCTCGTCGAACTCCCACTTGAGCTCGGTGGAATCATCTGACCGCCTCATCGGAACCTGCGCAACTGTTTGGAAGTATCTGTGAGCCACGGGACTCAGCAATCTCACACCCGCGAGATCAAGACTATTTAAGCTAATAGGAAGGACATAGAAGTAAAGTGGAGCTGCAGCAAGCGACTAGCATATATGGTGGCTACTTCGCAAAAGAGAGCGAGAAGAGAGGCAAAGCACGGTCGTGAAACTAGTATTGATCAAGAAGTGATCCTGAACTACTTACGTCAGACATAACTCCAACACCGTGTTCACTTCCCGGACTCCGCCGAGAAGAGACCATCACGGTAACACACGCGTTGATGTGTATTTTATTTGAGGTCAACTTTGGTTATCTACAACCGACATTAACAAATTCCCATCTGCCTCATAACCGCGGCACGGCTTTCGAAAGATATTACCTGCAGGGTGTCCCAACTTAGCCCATTATAAGCTCTCACGGTCAACGAAGGATTATTCCTTCTACCGGAAGACCCGATCAATCTCGAATCCCGGACTACAAGACATTTCGACAAAGAATAAAACAAGACCAGCAAGACCACCCGATTGCCGACAAATCCCGATAGGAGCTGCACATATCTCGTTCTCGTGGCACACCGGATAAGCGAAGCGTCTGAGAACCGACGTAATCCATGTTGCCAAGGAATGGTCCCGACGGTGCTCTAGTTTGGACCAACGTCGAAGGAGCACTTGCCCGGGGTTTAAAATAAGATGACCCTCGGGCTCGCGAAACCCGGGGAAAAGGCTTAGGTGGCAAATGGTAAAACCAATGTTGGGCCTTCTTTGGAGGAGTCTTATTCAAAGCGAACTGTCAAGGGGTCCCATAAATCACCCAACCGTAAGGAACGCAAAATCAAGGAACATAACACCGTATGACGGAAACTAGGGTGGCAAGAGTGGAACAAAACACTGGCATAAGGCCGAGCCTTCCACCCTCTACCAAGTATATAGATGTGTTAAGCATAGCAGATATATATATGTATTGTGATATCCCCAACAATTAAACATGTTCCAATAAGGAACAACATCTCCATGTTCCAACAAGGAACAAACTTCAGCTTCACCTGCAACTAACAACGCTATAAGAGGGGCTGAGCGAAGCGGTAACATAGCCAATCAACGGTTTGCTAGGAAAAGATGGTTAGAGCTGACATGGCAATATGGGTGGCATGATATAGCAAGTGGTAGGCATCGCAGCATCGGCATAGCAAAAGAGCGAGCAACTAGCATAGCAAAGATAGAAGTGATTTCGAGGGTATGGTCATCTTGCCTG
The DNA here is from genome assembly GCA_021605205.1 of Aegilops longissima. NCBI lineage: Eukaryota > Viridiplantae > Streptophyta > Magnoliopsida > Poales > Poaceae > Aegilops > Aegilops longissima. The sequence goes on along the minus strand of JAHIAM010006470.1, from coordinate 97,271 downwards.
CAATGTTCTCAGAGTTGTCGAAAGCCTGATCCTCGAAAACGTTCTCAACAGGTTCCTCGTTCACGTACTCGTCTCCCGGCTCTACCCAAAGCAACAACAAAACAAGGAACCACAATAAATCACGGTGCAATGCACAATCAATATGATGCAAGACATGTCATGATATGCAAGATGGGATATGCAATGCTTAGGTGCACTCCGGAAGGTAAATGGAAAACCAGGCATCATCTTGGCAAACCAAGCATGCCATCGGAAAGATGAGATGATTTCGGTAGAAATCGACATAGAGATCACCGGAAACGGATGCACGGTTTGGATATGGTGGGCAAAACAAGAATGGTGAGAAACCTACATAACAGCATGAAGAAACAAAGCCATGCATGTGCACAAAACTACCTCATAGCACAAATCAACTAAATATGCACATGAAGGGCAACACATAACCATGATGCAATAAGACATGAACACAAACTTGCCCAAAAGCTGAAACTAATGCCACCACTGAGTTGGTGGGATTTTTCTACCCCAAAAACATATATAATATGTTAGGGTTGCAGTAGAAAAATCAACACAAAAGCATTAAGTTAAAATCTGCCTAAAAAGGAAGTAGACAGAATAGGCAATTTCCAGATTTGGGAATGTCCAGAAATGGACATGCCTAAAACGGAAAAGGACTCAAAGCTGAAAATGGAAACGTGGGGAAACAGGAAAAAAATATGCACAAGGGGAGGCGCTGAGGCTGACAAGAGGGCCCCACTGTCATAGAGACAGGGGTGAAAATGGGTTCTAAAGGGGGAAAACAGCCCTGTGGGGATTCAACCCGGTCTCCCTGTGGAAACCCTCCCCTGTTACCACTGGGCTGAAGCGCGGCGACTGATAGAGGAAGGGGCCTCGGCCCTTATCTGCTGTTGCTGCAGAGGAGGCGCACCTGAGAAAAACGAAACCAGAAAACAAAAGGGGAGGGCGCTACCTGGGTTCGAACCAGTGTCGCCGCTGGTAGAGCGGCAATCGACCAGCTCGGCTAGGGAAGGAGTTCGACAAGATCCAGGACGCTAGCTACTTGACCACCTAACAGGCCCGACTCGAGGCAGAAACAACCAGCGACGACGCCGGCGAGGACACGGCGGCTACAGGGGGCTCTGCGCCCTGGGACACGACGACACGCACGAGGGAACTCCACGGAACAAGAAGGGCAAGCCCGAGCGTGGCTAGTGGCATCTACGCGCGCGGTGACACTACTCTGAACCCAAAACTGTGAACACGCCGGAGCATGGCGAGCGCGACGAAGACACGGGCCGGACCCTACACTACGGGGAACTAGCGGCGACCAGAAGGAGCAGGGAGGAAGGGGTTTATACCTCCTTACCCTAGGACACGGAATCGGCGACGGAGACGGGCTGACGGCGACGAGATCGAGCTCTGAAGATCGCCGGGAACTCTGACCGAGACGAAGACCGAAGCAGGACGTCGTCGTACTTGGCGCTCCGGGCCCCCGAAGATGACGTCGTGGTCGTAGACGACGACGAGGAAGAAGGTAGACACGGGCCGCCGGGTCGTGGTGGCCGGAGAGCGCGCCGGCGACGAGGCCACGCTCCCAGATGCGCTCGGGAACGAGCGGGGCGGCGAACTTGGGGATCCGCTTACCTGGTGGCGGCGGCGAGAGGGAGAGGGGAAACCCTAGGGCTCGATTTGACGCGGAGGGGGATAAGAAGGGGGCTAGGGCGACGGGGTCGTGCTCGTGCTCTCCGAGCTCGGGGTCCCCATGGCGCTGCGAGAGGAGAGGGAAAGGTGGGTGAGAAGCAACGGCGGTCGCCGCCAGCGGGCCGGCGCTGCCACGTGGGCGGAATCCAGCGGGGGTAGACGCGAGCGTGGGTGCGCGAAGGCAGGGAGAAGGGAACGAGCGGGGCTGGCGCGCTCTTCCCACTGGGCTGTGAGGCTGAGGAAGCTGGCCCGGCGGAGTGGCCGAGGCCCAGGTGGGGAGGAGTAGCTGGGCTGCCACTGCAGCTGCTGCCCTCTTTTCCCTTTTTCCTTTTTCTAGAATAAAAGGGAAGAGAAAAAGAAGTACAGGGAGAAATGAAAAGATTTAGAGTGAAAGGAAAATATCCCCACACTCCTGGAATTCTCCTCTATTTAAATAAATTGAAATGGACATTTTTAAAGGTAGAAAAATAATGCAAGTTTGGAAATGCTTCAAACTTGTGCCATTTTTGAACCTGACCATAACAACTTTAAATGAGGAAATATTTGGCAGGGAGTTTTAGTGCAACAAGCAAGATTATTAGGGAGAAGATGAACATTAATTGAAGGAGGGAATTATATGGCATTTGAAAAAGAAAGGAGTAGAGGGAAAGGAGGAGATGGCAATGCAAGATGAGAATGAAGCATGCAACCACATGACATGCAAGAGAACACCACATCCACATGATAAGAAGGGAAAGCAAAATGACAATAGGCACAAATGCAATATGGCAAAAGGAGCAAAACAAGAAAAGAGAAAAACCCCAACATAACCAAACCAAAGAGGCCAAGCATGACAAGAACCCACAAGAATTGGATGAGGTCAAATTGATATATTGCCCAAAAAGGGGAGGTTTACATCCAGGGTGTTACATTGAGACACCAAACACACATTAGGAATGATGGTAAAGAAATGGATGACGAAGGTTCAAATTGGTAGGCAACCATTCCACGCTTAAGTAAAATGGTGCATGGTTTCAAAGTAACAAGGAGATGATTGCCATGATTCCATAACGGGAGACCTTAGGAAAGGTGACTCGTAGAATTATTCCCTTAAGTGGCAAAAAGAATTACTTTTGATACAAAGATCATTGAAACTCTTTATACCAGCCTAAGGCAATCACAAACGATCGTTTGGTGGAGTGCAAAGGAATGGCATACCCAGACTGGAATGGATGATGTGGACTACCTTGTTGAAGACAACGCAATGTATGATTTTTGCTTATCACCGGAAATGGATGGGACCCATGGTAAGTCCACTTTTGAAGATGATCCTGAACAACAACTGCCGAGGAGGGCAGCCCATGGAGGTTGGCACAATGGCGGTGTAAGCTGGGAACAAAATGCAACTGTTGGGAATGTTCCAACCATCATATCTGCCTGAGATTCAGATCTGGTTAGAAACAGGATACTTCAGACTCACATGTCTGAAAGAAAAGTTGCAACTCAAATCGACGAGATGACATTGCGAGATTCTCGGGGAATGAACCAAGGTAGCAAGCTCCAAAACATGAGCTGGTTCTGCTAAACACATGTGAACACGTTGTCCCAGAAAAGCATGACCACATGGTAGTCTTACAACAAAACACTACCGAGTTCAGGTGGGGAACCATCATCGAGGATATCAAAGTTTTTACACAAGTCCATGGATTAGATCCCAAGCATAGACTTCTTTTCCTTGAACAAGTCAATCAGTGGCTTGGTATGCTAGGAATACATATAGAATGAAGGTTGCAAGTCTCCAGACTACAGAATACTTCGCACATATGCATGACTGACTTGGGATGATTCCAAGGGAAACAAAACAAACCTTTCTCAAATTCATGGCGACAACTTGCACCTAATGCACGTGAATTAGAGGAAGTCACCTCTTCCATCCAAGCATAAGCTTCATGAACGGAACACGAAGGCATTGCTTACAAAGTTTCCAACACTAGGTTGATGTTCAACATGAATCATGGGGGAGACAAAATGCTACTGATGGGCTCAACAACAACTCATCGGAATTTCCATATCACTGGACTTCCACCATCATGTGAACACGGTGATAGCATTGGTCAGACCAAAAGATATAATGGTGTATGCCCGAGGGATCAACCATGAGTAAGACAACATTATGAATATCATTTGTTCTGACTTGACTTGACGATAGCCCATACTCAAGTCAAAATTTTGGCAAGACAACAGATCCAACAACTGATCACAGGGACCAATCGATGAAGATATCATCTTTCTTCAACACACACTACACAAGAATATCCCTTTGGAACGAACTAAGTTAGGCAAGCTTTTATCTTCCAACTCTCCAAGTTGTTGTCTAGCCTAACCAACTAGCTCGGGGATATCCAACACAGATTCTTGGAGAAAGGGTGGTTCACAAGAAACCAACTTGATCACGAGCTCAACATAACAATCAGGAAACAACCCGGTAACACTTCCAAGAAGATATTTGGAAAGTCACGAACCACCTGTATGTTACTAAGCTCGAGAACAATCTTGCTTTTCACGGCAAGACGATATGATCAAAAGAGTGAGGGATTGACACAATCCTAACTCATTGATCGAAGAGTGCACCAGAAATAAGGACTAGGTGGCATGATCAACCTTAGGATGATGATTTAGCAACCAACACGCTAAGAATGAGAATATTGTCCATTTACTACCAAGCAACGAGTTGCTAGGAGTATTGATTTCATACATCACAATTCACTTGTCGGCATTCCGGTTACAACAACACGAGGACCGAGGAATGAATGATGATGGTGAGAAGTATCACTGCATCAAGAATTCCTAAGAGGTTGTGCAATTCCCATGACATTCTTGACATAAGATGGCAATACTCCAGGGTAGAACAGAATCAAAAGCTGGATTGGCGTTTGATCTGCGGAATACAACTGCTTTGACCCAGTCCTAGATATGGATGAGGCTCTGGAGTTTGTTTCTCCTAGTCATTCCAGAATAGAATGGCTCGACGGACCACAAGGATAATAGGCATCGATCAACACGATCGCACACATACCCTTGACTATCAATTGATAGATGGGGGTCAGAATACAACTAAAGAGGAACAACATCGAGGAACATATAACTTTTCGAGTTGTGGAGGCATGGATTAGTATATCGAGCAAAGCTCAACATTTCTCCCGGATAACTCATGCAGAGAGGTAGAATTGGCAGATTCACAATTATGAATGGAGAACTCCTCAAGAGTACTCTGATTGTGATCCTTCGGTTCCGCGAGGAACTTCTGCCATAAGCGGTTCATAGTATTTGGGAGAAGGAAATACCACAGACCTCGAGGACTATCACAAAGTTACTAATAACCTAAGGGAGCTAGCAATTACTAACAACATGAAGTAGGATGAATCTCGGTTCAAGAACCCAGGAATAGAATGCCTACTAACTAATAACATCACGGGGTGCTTCCAAGAATAATGGCCAGAATCATCACACTGGGAATACAAAAGCATTGCTAAATTGCTAGGTGACTTCCTAAAACACCTAGGGTCATAATAATAGTTCCAACATATATGTCGAGGCAACAGAGTACCTCGACTGACTGGTTAGTATGCTTATTCTGACCAAAAAGGACATCGGGAATGGAAAGAATGGATTTGCAAATGCATCAGACTATTTAGAGACCTGGGATGACTCGGACAGCATAACGGCTGTAAATGCTCAAAATGATTTGAGACATCCTGCAAAAATGGTGGCATAACCACTCAACATCACAATATCAAGGTTCCGAGATCAACAGTTAACATATAGAAATAGTAGGAACTGAACTGGGGATTAAAACCAACAATCTTAAAGGTCTATGGATTAGTAACACGTCATCCTGATAGATAGATGAGAAGCCTAGTTCTTAAACCCCGTAGAAGAGAAGAGGTTGACTCGCATCGAAGGCCATGAGGTATAAGGAGTAAAAAGAGCCTTATGTTCCTTCCACAATCAATTCCTTACATAACTAAAGCATTTCTAGACACAACTTCACCAGTTTGGCTTGGTAATCCTCAGCAATCAGGCTCGATACCAACGCTGTCAGACCCCGATTCCAAGTCACATCGATCTAGCTGGTAACACCTCATATCACTTTGCGGCCTCACGCACGGTATTCCCACGGTGTCGCCTTACCATGGCCCGGGACCGTTTATGCCTTTTGGCTCACGATATGATATTGTCGCTAGCATCCATATGACAAAGAACCGGGCCGACATGGCTAGTCGTGAACCCAAAGCGGCACTAACCCATGGGGACAGGCATACATGAATCACATCGAGCATGTCGGTCATCAACGTGTGAATCCGGGCTGTAGCATCTGGGCTAACAGGACTCGGTATCCCGGCTGTAGCAGCTAGGCAGACTCGGATGTCATCTGCGTGACATTTCCCGAAGGGACGTATACGAGAATGAAGTGAAACACATGCCGCCACCAAGTGTCCAAAGCAGTAGTGTTGGGCTAGCAGGACTCGGTGAACCGGCAGTAGCGGACTACTATCGCCGTAAGCACTAGACTACATTTCCCCATAAGAGAGGCTGCCAAGGATAAACAACTAGATTGTCGGATCCCACACATACCAAGCATTTCAAACATACACACAATATGCTCAATATGTGTAAATACAACATGGCATCACAACATAACACTACGACTCAAATTATTTATTCATTAGGCTCCGAGGAGCGAGATATTACAAACATGGGTCTCATGACCCAACAATCGAGCATACAAGTCAAAGCACAAGCGAAGCTTAACATGTCCGAGTACGTACATCTACAAATGAAAAAGGCTGAGAAGCCCGACTATCTACCGATCCCTGCCGAGGGCACAAGATCGTAGCTGAGGTAACAAGCTAAACGTCAAGTCCACGTGGAACTACTAGCGAGACCGACGCGTCTCTCGCAAAAACATAGAATAGGCAAACGTGAGTACAATTGTACTCAGCAAGACTTACATCGTAACTAACTACATATGCATCATTATCAAAAGGGGTGGTGGAGTTTGACTGCAGCAAGCCAGCTTTGACTCGGTGGCTATCCTGAACTACGACTGCAAGTAACTCTTTTGAGGTGGCGCACACGAGTCCACATATTCACCATATCAATACACTACTATGGACCCGCTCCCGTCTCCCTACGAGAACGCCATCCATAGCACTCACGCTTATCTTGCGTATTTTAGAGTATCCACTTTCACTTGTCTATGAACTGATATAGGCAACCCAGAAGTCCTTCTCCGTGGACACGGCTATTCGAATAGATCATATTAACCCTGCAGGGGTGTACTTCTTCACACACGCTCTCACCACTTACCGCCGTTTACACGACATGTACTCGGCAACCTTCAAGCGGAAGCCCAACGTGGGTGTCGGCCACAGCCTACCTAAACACTCAAGTCTCTAATCCAGGTTTATCGCCTATTCAGGTTCCATCCGCAGGAGTCCGCCGAGGTTTCCCATACGGCCCCGAACGATGTGTGCGGTTCCCGAGATACCAAGCGGGCATTCGGTACACCGGCCACGGTGTATCTACCGCATCATAGCCCACCCCTAGGGTCAGCGCTACGCACGGCCTCCAACACATATCCTACAAACACCAGAAACTAGTTGCAACTCCTGGACAGAGAACAAGGGTGGTTAAGAAGCCGAGAGGTCCATTGGTTTCGGGCCCAATGCGTGGTAGTAACTGTTTCATGGATCACAAACACGTAACTCAGTTCACGAGGACGGCTGCAATGAGACAACCCACCATGTACTCCTACATGGCCTCTCACCGCTACCTTTACCAAATCGTGTTCACACACTTAGCTCACACACAGTAGGACATGTTCACACACCTCTGATTCATCTCCGATGAATCAGGCCTGACTCAACTCTAAGCAGTAGCAGGCATGACAAACAAGCATGAATGAGTAGGCACAACATGGCTCAAGCAACTCCTACTCATGCTAGTGGCTTTCATCTAATTACTGTGGAATGACAGGTCATGCAGAGGATAAAGGGGTTCAGCTACCGCAGCAAGTAACACATGAGTCGTTGTTGTCCTAATGCAGTAAAATAGAGCAGGAGCGAGAGAGTGGGATTATATCGGAATGAACAAGGGGGTTTTGCTTGCCTGGAACTTCTGAAGATAATATAGTTCTTCATCGGTGTCATCGATCTTATCGTCGGTACGTCGTCTACCGAGAGGGGACAATTATCGGCAAACAAGAAAGAACACAATCAATGCAATCCACATATATGATGCATGATAATGACATGACAATATGATGGTGTTTTTAGCTAATGCAGCTAACAACAAAGTTAAATGAAGTTGGTTTGAACCCTAAGTTCAAATCCAAACTCCATATGTGAAATTCAAATGCCATTTATATGATTTGTGCTAAACAGCAGCTATAAGTTATTCTAACATGCATGAAAATGGTACAGATGGATAGATTGGATTTTTCTGATCATTTTTCATATATAACTTATTTCAATCTGAGCTACGGTTGAATTTCTATGATTTATTGAAGTTTAGGGCATTTTCTGAAATTTCCTAAAAAGAATAAATCCAGAAAATGATTTATGGCGTCAGCACCACGACACTGTGACGTCAGCAAGTCAACTGGGCGCCCCGGTCAAACCTGACCAGTGGGGCCCACTGGTCAGTGACTCAATTAACTAACAGGGTTAATTAGGATTAACTAATCAAATTAACAGGCGATGGGCCCACTGTCAGTGTCAGAAGTGGGGTGATTAGTCCTAAACTAACGAGTCAGGGGCGGGGCCCACATGTAATGATCCCAGGGAGGTGAAACCCCAGGTCAAACGGTCAAACTCGCCGGCGTTGTGACGCCGGCGAGGCCAGACGCGGCGGAGGGCTGCGGGATTGCGTCTCCGGCGACCAAACCAATGGCGGAGGCCATCTACGTGACGAGGAGGCTCGGCCGCATCGACTAGTGCCATTGGTTTCGCCGGAGGTGGCCTAGAACGACGGCGGCGTCCGCTTGGGCGGCGGCCGGAGTTCGGCGGGGAGGGGAGAAGGAGCTACGGTGCACGGCAGGGGCCGGTGTTGGTCGCGTTCGGCTCCTGGGAGCTCGGTGAGCACGGAGACACGCTCAAAAACGGGCGGGGGCGACTGTGGCCATGGCAGCGACATGGCACGGCGGCGGCAAGCTCGACCGTGCTCGGAGGACGGGGCTAGGGGACGGGAATGGAGGGGCGAGCAAGGGGGGAAGGAGCAGGAGCTCACAGGGATGCGGCAGGGATGGTTAGCGGGCTCGGGGACGTCCTGTCGACGGCGACCGGCTCCCGAGAAGGAAGAAGATGAGGCAGTCGGTGATGCAGGCCGTCCTAGCGCTTGGGGCCGGGGTGGGGCGAAGCGGCGATCGATGGCGGAGCTTCGGGGCATGTAGGAGAGGCGAGGGGGAGGCGATGGCCGTGGTGGAGCTCGTCGGTGGCGGCGGCTCCGTTCGGGTGAGCTCAGGGAAGAGAGCCAGGGGAGGAGAGAGGGAGCAGCGAGTGAGGGAGAGGAGCGAGGGGACACGTGGCGTCGCTAGGAGGGCCGGGGAAGCAGGAGGTGGCGTGCGGTGGCCGTGCGCACGTCGGCACGCGCTCATCCTCCTGGCAGAGGAGGAAGGCGACAGGGAAGGAGGCGGTGGTGGGCTGGGCCGGATGGCTGGCTGCCAGCTGGGCCGCCAGGTGGCCTGGCCAGGTAAGTGGCCCAGGTGGGTTTTCCTCTCTCTGGTTTTCTCTATTTTATTTTTGTTTTCTATTTTTCTACAACTTTGTGGCTTTATTAAAATTACTAAATCAATCCCAAAAATCATGAAACTAATCAATGCTACTGTTTGGAATATAACAAACAGCAAACATTTTAGTTTATGATTATTTGAACATTTAAACTATTTATTAGCATTAAATGCCCAAATGCAAATACTTTATGAATTAATCCAGTGACCAAATATGTCATGAAAAATATGCTGCACCTCTGGTTATGGTTTATAGCATTTTTCCAGAAATGATGAACATTTTCTAAAGCCATTTGAATTCACTGAAAAATATTTTTGGTTGAACCTATTTGAATTCCTTTAATGCTAGGGTTTAGGCAATCCCCACCTCAATTTTCAATAAATTTAGACATGATGCAACAACCAAGCTAGCACTAGTGCATTGCAAGGCTAGGGATGTGACACAGTGCCGAGGGCTCAGCCGTCGAAATAACACCGTCGGCCCATCTCATCATGGCAGTCATTGCCCCATGGACCGAACCCTTCTTGGCCTACATTAATAGGAAGGAGCTTCCCGATGACCAGAATGAGGCTCACCGCATTGTCAGGCGTTCGAAGGCCTACAAGGTTCATGATGGAGAGCTCTACAAGAAAAGCACTACCGGAGTACTTCAAAGATGTATCTCCGAAGAAGAGGGGCGGCAGCTTTTAGCGGAAATTCACGCTGTCCTCGGCGGACACCACGCCGCAGCTCGGGCCCTCGTTAGCAAAGCCTTCCGCACTGGGTTTTATTGGCCGACATCCCGAGCAGACGCACAGGACCTTGTCCAACGCTGCGTCGGATGCCAGCTCTTCGCCAACCAAAGCCACATGCCCCCAACTGCCTTGCAAACTATCCCCATTACTTGGCCTTTTGCGGTCTGGGGCTTGGATTGGTTGGACCCCTTAAAGGGGGAAGCCATAAGAAAAAAATATCTGCTACTTATGGTGGACAAGTTCACTAAGTGGATAGAGGCTAAACCAGTCAAAACGGCTGAGTCCGGCCCGGTGATTGACTTCATATCCAGTGTCGTGCACCATTATGGTGTCCCACACAGCATCGTCATCGACAACGGCTCTAATTTCACAGCCGACGAGGTAAAAACCTGGTGTACTGATCTGGGTATTAAACTCGATTACGCCTCCGTCTACCACCCACAAACCAACGGTCAAGTCGAACGAGCCAATGGTCTTATTATGAGTGGCATCAAGCCCAGACTAGTGTGGTCTTTGAAAGAATCAGACAAGCACTGGGTTGAGGAGCTCGACTCCGTGCTCTGGGGGATGCGGACCACGCCCAACCGTACTACCGGATACACACCTTTCTTCATGGTGTATGGCGCAGAGGTTGTATTGCCCTGCGATATTATTCACAACTCACCTCGAGTGCGTATGTACGAAGAGAGAGAAGCCAAGCTCGATTGGCAGGACAGCCTAGACGCCCTGGAGGAGGAACGCGATGTCGCAAAAGCCCGTTCTGCATTCTACCAACAGCAGGATCGAAGATACCAAAGCAGAGAAGTACGAGCCAAGACTTACAATGTTGGCGAACTCGTTCTACACCTGCCGGAGAAGAGAAAGGACAAACTCAAGCCCAAATGGGAGGGTCCCTTCATAATTGACGAAGTTCTCACCAGAGGAGCGTACCGTCTTCGTGATGCATCAGACAATCACCTCGAACCGAACCCCTGGAACGCGGCCAGACTCCGAAGATTCTATGCCTAGCGCCGAACTCCTTGTTCGTCTCCTTCTACCCTGTAGTTTCCATTATTTTTTCTCTCTTTTCTGATTACTTTTTTCATTCTTCACTTTAAAGTTTTGGTACGGCTAGACCGCACACCGCCAACACATACATATTTAAAATATGTATGTCCATTATACCTGGGGGCTTCTTGGACAGAAGCTTTTTATAGTTATTCCTCGAGCATCAAGCTCTTCACATGAGTCCTTCCATATGTACCTTTTCTTCGCCACTATATGCAGCGATATGACTTGAGTTTTGGCCAAGCTGGGTTGCCTGGCTCCTGTGCTTATGCCCTACGTTCCCGTTAGTTTGGCTAGGGCATAAAGGGAGCACCTCTGCGATTGTTACTGCCGGGTCATCCGGATGTGTACCTCAGACTGGGTGAAGCCGAAAGCTAGCGTTCTTAAGGGAATATTCGGTCGGTGAATTAAAGACGTCTTTGCAATTGGTCCATTGGTAACCCCCAGAAGTTACATACACTGTGATTTTTCCATCACAATTCGGACATGTACATTAATACATGCACACCCAGGGAAAGGAACCCTTAACGGAACTATTCTCTCTGGAAGATGTTTCTTACGATCTCAATGTAATATAACATAACTAGCAGAATACAACTTGTCTGTTCAAGCAACTATGACCCCTACGCCTAGTTTTCCAGGCATACCCCGGCCTATTCAGCTGTAAGGGTATTCGGAAACACTCCGTACCCTTGGGTCCGGAGGTTGAAGCGAAAAGGTCTGCCATGACAAATGTTATACAATTCGGCTAGAATTACATAGGATAAGGAAAGTACATAGTCACTTGGACTCAAACACTTCACCCTCTATACCGTTCAACAGGCGGTCCAACTTAAAATCCTGTTGGGAATATTTGGCGGCCACCTCTACTTGGTCATATACTAAACTAACGGGAATTTCTTCCCCATTTGACCCTAGTGGTCCAACTCGGGCCATGTGATTCGGATCCATCTTGGTATATCGCGTTTTCACCATGGCCCAGGCCTCTCGTGCACCCTCTCGGCATGCTGATATCTTCCATAGTCGGATACGCTGCCGCGCTCCCTTGAACAGCTCTACAAGCTCCTCCATACTTCCTGGAGGGGAGTCGGACGACCAAAAGGCCTTGGCCATGCTCCGCATGGCTAGCCGAGCATGCTCGTGCACTTGTGACAGCCTCTGCAGCAGATCACTTGATGATCCGGACACCTCCTCTTCAGGACGGCCCGTTAGTACACCTGCAAACATGACTATATCAGTCCCATTTATCTCTGAGCTACTTCACAAATAGTTTGGACACATACTGAAGATACCGCCCCGCAGCTTTTTGTTCTCCTTCACAGAATCGGCTAGCTGGGCTCAAACATCTTTCAACTCTTCACCCAATGCAGTGTTGGAATCCTGTAGCTTGTTTTTCTCATCTCTGACGCGGGTTAGCACACGCTCGCCTGCGGCGTGTTGCCTTTTCGCCTCTTTTTCTCCCTCTTGGGCAACCTTCAACTTCTCTTCAAGTTGATCAGACGGCCCTATAACGCGAAATCAGTAGCAACATTAGTGCAGTGAGTACACAATTATTGTTCCTTGGTGGAGGGGAACAATACCAGAGGACGACTTATTCAAGTTTCCCAGCTCGGCAGTAGCAGCCTTTAGCTGCGCCCGACACTGCTCCAGCTCTTGGGCTAGCAGACCATTCTTCTCTGCGAGGACCTGGTTGTTCAACGATCCTTAAATCAGTTATGCCAACTGCTTTCAGTCTCGGGGGCTACGGGCATATGGCTATCCTTTTTTGACAAAGAAGACTTACCTGCACATCTGTTAGATATTGCCTTGTGGCTTTTCTAAGCCCGTCTCGAGCAGCCCGGATGTATGCGTCGCCCGAGCTAAAGGCATTGAGTGCCTCGTCCGAGAACTTCGGGTATCGTACCTGCAGCGTCGATGATTCATGGCGCTCTCTACCTCCGAGTTGGTAACAGACATATTGTCTGAACCCTCAGCCGAAGGGCAGTCCGTCTTTGTTCCTACATCGTCCCCCATCTCCCCGACTGGACCTAAATCCTGGTTGTTGGGAGCATGGCCGGCCGGGCCCCGGATATAGTTCGGCGAACCTTTTTCCTGTATCCAAACAAACGCACAAGTCACAGACAGGTATGGTCGCTGAAAAACATATTTTTTCCGTACCTCCTCAATGAAGACTCGACTGCGTTTTCACGGGCCTTCCTCTTTGAAGGTTTGCCCGGTGCAGGAACCGATCTCTTCGGAATCGCCGAACGCCTCCCCTGTGGAGCATGACACAGTGCAGTGGGTAAGGCAGGATAAAAGCACCATTGTAGAGAAGGCATTTCTGGATCACTTACATGTGAAGCAGGGAGAAGGCCAGGGTAGTCGGCGGTGATGGCCACTTCTGTGCCGTCATAGCTCGCCTGGTAAAATACCGCCTTTGAGAGTATCACGAATATGTCTGGATCCTCTTCAAACCCGGGATCAAGCTCCCGGTTGTGGTTCTCCGGCTGTGGGGCAGGACTATAAAGTTCTTCGGTGACCTTCCACAAGTGCTGTCATAATAGACGGATTTGAAATTTGTCAAAAATAATCCGGAAGCGAAATGAGTGAAACAGAGGGGTCGAGGCTTACCCAACTGGGAGGATTATACATAGAATACCCATGTCTGCACTTAATGTGAAGAAATTCCTCTTCTTCTCCTTTAAACAGGTCGGCCAATATCTTGGCCAGAGCGGCCGAGGTGTCCGGCCCTTTACAGCCACAGCGGGAGGCGTCATCCTCTCCGTTATAGTCCCACATTGGCAGCCCTTTGTATTGAAGTGGCTGAACTCCTCGCACTATGGAAATCGCCATAACTTCGACTATTGTAAGTCCGGACTGAGTGAGAGTCTTTATCTTGTTCAGAAGCTGACGAACTTCCGCGCTATCATCCTCTTCAAGACTCCGGGGACGCCAACTGTGGCATTTCTTCAGCGGAACACTCGCGAATTCAGGAAGACCCTTGCGAACCGGGTCAGGAAGTGCGACGTCCTCAATATAGAACCATTCGGAAGGCCATTCTTCAGATGCCTTCCTTGGTGTGCCGGACGGATATCCAGTATCGGTGACACGCCACACTTCGGCTCCGCCCACCTCAAATATTGACCCCTCATGATTGCATGAGACAAGAAAAAACAATTTCCTCCACAGCTCAAAATGGGCTTCAATGCCCAGGAATAATTCGCATAAAGCGACATAACCCGCAACGTGCAGAATGGAGGCAGGGGTGAAGTTGTACAGCTGGAGGCCATAGTATTCTAGAAGCCCTTGGAGGAACAGATGGATGGGAAATCCGACGCCTCTTAACAGGTAGGGGACGAAACATACTCGCTCTCCCCCGGATGGATTGGGAGAGTCCTCTTCCTGAGTCTCGCCGTTGAAGAAGTCTAGCCCCGCTCGGACAGGGACTAGATCTGCAGGAGGAAGAAATCCCTGCATTTGCAGCATCGTCAATTGGATGTGGGACACTGAACACCTCTCCCGCTCGCCTCTCTCTGGGCCGGACCGGGTGGAGGAGCTGGGGACGCTAGCCATCTGGATTTGTTTCTCTTGAACAGTCTTCGGGGATTGTCTCTACGTGGTGCCCGATGGATCTGGGATCCAATCTCTTTAATAGGCGCTCTTCCTTGCATGGACAGGGTGTTATCTAGCAAAAGTATGATACGTCTCCAACGTATCTATAATTTTTTATTGCTCCATGCTATATTATCTATTGTTTTGGACAATATTGGGCTTTATTGTCCACTTTTATATTATTTTTGGGACTAACCTATTAACCGGAGGCCCAGCGCAGAATTGCTGTTTTTTTGCCTATTTCAGTGTTTCAAAGAAAAGGAATACCAAACGGAGTCCAATTGACCTGATACTCCATGGAACTTATTTTTGGAACAGAAGAAGCCCACGGAGTACCGGAAGCTCACCAGGGGAGTCCCGGGCTGCCCACGAGGGTGGGGGGCGTGCCCACCCCCTAGGGCGCGCCCCTGCCGCGTGGACAGCCCGGAGGTCCACCGACGTACTTCTTTCACCCATATATACCCACGTACCCTAAAACTTCCGAAGACGAGAATAGATCGGGAGTTTCGCCGCCGCAAGCCTCTGTAGCCACCAAAAGTCAATCGGGACCCTATTCCGGCACCCTGCCGGAGGGGGGAACCCTCACCGGTGGTCATCTTCATCATCCCGACGCTCTCCATGATGAGGAGGGAGTAGTTCACCCTCGGGGCTGAGGGTATGTACCAGTAGCTATGTGTTTTATCTCTCTCTCTCTCTCTCGGGTTCTTGATTTGGCACGATCTTGATGTATCGCGAGCTTTGCTATTATAGTTGGATCTTATGTTTCTTCTCCCCCTCTACTCTCTTGTAATGAATTGAGTTTTCCCCTTGAAGTAATCTTATCGGATTGAGTCTTTAAAGATTTTAGAACACTTGATGTATGTCTTATCGTGCATATCTGTGGTGACAATGGGATATCATGTGATTCACTTGATGTATGTTTTGGTGATCAACTTGCGGGTTCCGCCCATGAACCTATGCATAGGGGTTGGCACACGTTTTCGTCGTGATTCTCCGGTAGAAACTTTGGGGCACTCTTTGAGGTTCTATGTGTTGGTTGAATAGATGAATCTGAGATTGTGTGATGCATATCGTATAATCATACCCACGGATACTTGAGGTGACATTGGAGTATCTAGGTGACATTAGGGTTTTGGTTGATTTGTGTCTTAAGGTGTTATTCTAGTACGAACTCTAGGGCTGTTTGTGACACTTATAGGAATAGCCCAACGGATTGATTGGAAAGAATAACTTTGAGGTGGTTTCGTACCCTACCATAATCTCTTCGTTTGTTCTCCACTATTAGTGACTTTGGAGTGACTCTTTGTTGCATGTTGAGGGATAGTTATATGATCCAACTATGTTATTATTGTTGAGAGAACTTGCACTAGTGAAAGTATTAACCCTGGGCCTTGTTTCCTAGCATTGTAATACCGTTTACGCTCACTTTTATCATTAGTTACCTTTCTTTTTTTATATTTTCATATTACAAAAACCTATATCTACCATCCATATTGCACTTGTATCACCATCTCTTCGCCGAACTAGTGCACCTATACAATTTACCATTGTATTGGGTGTGTTGGGGACACAAGAGACTCTTTGTTTTTGGTTGCAGGGTTGTTTGAGAGAGACCATATTCATCCTACGCCTCCCACGATTGATAAACCTTAGGTCATCCACTTGAGGGAAATTTGCTACTGTCCTACAAACCTCTGCACTTGGAGGCCCAACAACGTCTACAAGAAGAAGGTTGTGTAGTAGACATCAAAGTACCCTGACCTTCCACCTTCGCTCGACACGTGGAAGACTAAGTTATTCAATGCACAGAAGCCGAGGGGAGCGACATTGGATCAATGGCCGAATACTTTACTTGGAGATCATTAAAGGAGGAACTCGGCTTGCAATGCCGAAGACAATTTATGTGCCAAATCTTGATAACCCACAAGTATAGGGGATCGCAACAGTTTTCGATAAGTAAGAGTGTCGAACCCAACGAGGAGCTAAAGGTAGAACAAATATTCCCTAAAGTTCTATCAACCACCGATACAACTCTACGCACGCTTAACGTTTACTTTACCTAGAACAAGTATGAAACTAGAAGTACTTTGTAGGTGTTGTTGGATAGGTTTGCAAGATAATAAAGAGAGCGTAAATAAAGGCTAGGGGCTGTTTAGATAAAGACACAATAAAGTAAATATAGCAAGTGTGGAAAAGTGGTGGTAGGAGTTGCGAAATTGTCCCTTAAGCAATTGACTACTTTACTAGACCGATAGCAAGTTTCATGTGGGAGAGGCCACTGCTAGCATGTCATCCCTTACTTGGAATTCTATGCACTTATGATTGGAACTATTAGCAAGCATCCGAAACTACTAACATTCATTAAGGTAAAACCCAACCATAGCATTAAGTTATATTGGTCCCCCTTCAATCCCGTATGCATCAATTTCTATGCTAGGTTGAAGCTTCTGTCACTCTTGCCCTCCAATACATAGTCCTATCAACATACAACTAACCCTATGGTGTGATCCACGCGCACGCTCATATGATGGGCACCAAAGGACAGCAACATAAGCACAAGAAAATTAAATCAATCATAGCAATTCATCAACCACCGATAGGACAACGAAAATCTACTCAGACATCATAGGATGGCAACACATCATTGGATAATAATATGAAGCATAAAGCACCATGTTCAAGTAGAGGGTACAGCGGGTTGCGAGAGAGTGGACCGCTGTAGATAGAGGAGGGGAGGTGATGGAGATGTTGGTGAAGATGGCAGAGGTGTTGGTGAAGATCGCGGTGATGATGATGGTGGCCACGGCAATGTTCTGGCGCCACCGGAAGAGAAGGGGAGAGGGGGGCCCCTTCGTCATCTTCTTCCTTGACCTCCTCCCTAGATGGGCGAAGGGTTTCGCCTCTGGTCCTTGGCCTCCATGGCGTGGGAGGGGCAAGAGCCCCTCCGAGATTGGATCTATCTCTCTGTTTCTCTCTGTTTCTGCGTTCCTCCCTGCTGCCCTTTCACCGTTTCGTATATATATGGAGATCTGTAACTCCGATTGGACTAAAACCTTTGCTGTGATTTTTTACAAAAAATTAGCTTTCTTGCCGCCGAAGAAGGGCATCAATCGCCTTACGGGTGGCCCATGAGGGTCAGGGGCGCGCCCAGGGGGGCAGGCGCGCCCCCCTGCCTCGTGGCCACCTCGGGCACCATTTCACGTTGATCTTTCTCCCAGATTTTCCAAATATTCCAAAAATAAGCTCCGTCCGTTTTTATCCCGTTTGGATTCCGTTTGATATGGATATTCTGCGAAACCAAAAACATGCAACAAACAGAACTGCATCGGGCAATCGGATCAATATGTTAGTCCCAAAATAGTATAAAAAGTTACCAAAAAGTATATGAAAGTTGCATAATATTGGCATGGAACAATCAAAAATTATAGATACGACGGAGACGTATCAGCATCCCCAAGCTTAATTCCTGCTCGTCCTCGAGTAGGTAAATAATAAAAAAGATAATTTTTGATGTGGAATGCTACCTAGCATAATCTTGATCATGTATCTAATCATGGCATGAAGATTAAGACATGAGTGATTCAAAGCAATAGTCTATCATTTGACATAAAAACAATAATACTTCAAGCCTACTAATAAAGCAATCATGTCTTTTCAAAATAACAAGGCCAAAGAAGGTTATCCCTACAAAATCATATAGTCTGGCTATGCTCCATCTTCACCACACAAAATATTCACATCATGCACAACCCCGATAACAAGCCAAGAAATTGTTTCATACTTTTGACGTTCTCAAACCTTTTCAACTTTCACGCAATACATGAGCGTGAGCCATTGACATAGCACTATAGGTGGAATAGAATATGATGGTGGAGGTTGTGTGGAGAAGACAAAAAAGGAGAAAGTCTCACATCGACGCGGCTAATCAACGGGCTATGGAGATGCCCATCAATTGATGTCAATGTGAGGAGTAGGGATTGCCATGCAACGAATGCACTAGAGCTATAAGTATATGAAAGCTCAAACTGAAACTAAGTGGGTGTGCATCCAACTTGATTGCTCATGAAGACCTAGGGCATTTGAGGAAGCCCATCGTTGGAATATACAAGCCAAGTTCTATAATGAAAATTCCCTATATGAAAGTGATAACTCAAGAGACTCTCTATATGAAGAACATGGTGCTATTCTGAAGCACAAGTGTGGAAAATGGATAGTAACATTGCCCCTTCTCTCATTTTTTTGTAGGCTTCTTTGGCCTCTTTTATTTTGATAACCTCACATGGGACAATGTTCTAATAATGATGATCATCACACTTTTATTTACTTACAACTCAATATTACAACTCGATCTAGAACAAAGATATGACTCTATATGAATGCCTCCGGTGGTGTACCGGGATGTGCAACGATCTAGCGTAGCAATAGCATCAAAAAACGGACAAGCCATAAAAACATTATGCTAGCTATCTTACGATCATGCAAATCAATATGACGATAAATGCTCAAGTCATGTATATGATGATGATGGAAGTTGCATGGCAATATACTCGGAATGGCTATGGAAATGCCATAATAGGTAGGTATGGTGGCTGTTTTGAGGAAGATATAAGGAGGTTTATGTGTGATAGAGCGTATCGTATCACGGGGTTTGGATGCACCGGCGAAGTTTGCACCAACTCTCGAGGTGAGAAAGGGAAATGCACGGTACCGAAGAGGCTAGCAATGATGGAAGGGTGAGAGTGCGTATAATCCATGGACTCAACATTAGTCATAAAGAACTCACATACTTATTGAAAAAATCTATTAGTTATCAAAACAAAGTACTACGTGCATGCTCCTAGGGGGATAGATTGGTAGGAAAATACCATCGCTCGTCCCCGACCGCCACTCATAAGGAAGACAATCAATAAATACCTCATGCTCCAACTTCGTTACATAACGGTTCACCATACGTGCATGCTACGGGAATCACAAACCTCAACACAAGTATTTCTACAATCCACAACCACCCACTAGAATGACTCTAATATCACCATCTTTATATCGCAAAACTATTGCAAGGAATCAAACATATCATATTCAGTGATCTACAAGTTTATGTAGGATTTTATGACTAACCATGTGAATGACCAGTTCCTGTCATCTCTCTAAATAGATATAAGTGAAGCAAGAGAGCTTAATTCTTTCTACAAAATATATGCCCACGCTCTAACAATTATAAGTGAAACAAAAGAGCATTCTACAAATGGCGGTTGTCTATGTAAAGAGAAACAGGCAATCCAATCTTCAAATGATATAAGTGAAGCACATGAAGCATTCTATAAAGCCATACTCAAAAGATATAAGTGAAGTGCAAAGAGCATTATATAAATCAACCAAGGACTATCTCATACCAGCATGGTGCATAAAAGAAAAATGAAAACTAAATGCAAAAGGCGCTCCAAGATTTGCACATATCGCATGAACGAAACGAATCCGAAAACATACCGATACTTGTTGAAGAAAGAGGGGATGCCTTCCGGGGCATCCCCAAGCTTAGATGCTTGAGTCTCCTTGAATATTTACATGGGGTGCCTTGGGCATCCCAAGCTTGTGCTCTTGCCTCTCTTCCTTCTTCTCACATCGAGACCTTCTCGATCATCGAACACTTCATCCACAAAAAACTTCAACAGAAAACTCGGTAAGATCCGTTAGTATAATAAAGCAAATCACTACTCTAAGTACTGTTTAAAACCAATTCATATTTTTTTGCATTATTTCTACTGTAATATAAATTTTTCATGGCTTAATCCACTGATATAAATTGATAGTTTCATCAAAACAAGCAAACTATGCATCAAAAACAGAATCTGTCAAAAACAGAACAGTCTGTAACAATCTGAACATTCACCATACTTCTAATACTTGAAAAATTCTGCAAACATTAGGAAAAATAAACAATTTGTAAATAAATACAGTGCAAAAAGAATCAGAACCATTTGACGTTCCAGTAAAAAATTAAAATTCGCGCACTACAGCCAAAGTTTCTGTCCTGCACCGCACAAACCAACAAGCATTGTAAACATCCTAAAGGCAAACCTTGGCACATTATTTTTATAATACAATGGAATTGCACCTTGTTGAAAAGTTTCTGTAATCAAGATTCACAAAGTTTCCGTGAGCATGAACAAAGTTCAAGGAGCTCTCCCACTTCAACAATGCTTGTCTTTCTCACTTTCACTTTCCTTTTGAAAAGTTTTGGGTTCCCTCTTTATTTTTGTTGTTTTTAAACTATATGAAAGCACTCAACAGAAATAAATAACTCTCTAAAACTTCCGGGTTGTCTCCCTGGCAGCGCTTTCTTTAAAGCCATTAAGCTAGGCATATAGTGCTCAAGTAATGGATCCACCCGGATCCCAAGGTATATCAAAGCCAATTTTAATTAACAATGATTTGTAATTTAGTAATGATCACACGGCAACATATATCATGCAACAAATAAGTCTAACTCTCTTCCTATGCATCGGCATGTCATAAAAGAACAATTCATGCACACATAGTAAAGGCAAATGCATAGTATAAACAGTTTCTTGCAATTTTATCGTGTTGGAAATATAGAGAGGTGGAGATATAGCTCCTCTCTCATAATAATTGCAAGTAGGAGCATCAAGCACATGCATATTATATTCATCAAAATCATCATGTGCAACGGTAAAAGGCAACCCCTCAATATAATCCTTAATAAAAGCAAACTTCTCCGATATAGTGTAGTTTGGAGAATTCAAAAAGATAATAGGACTATCATGTGTGGGTGCAATAGAAAAAATTTCATGTTTATCATAAGGAACTATAGCAAGTTCATCTCCATAAGAATAATTCATATTGGCATCTTGGCCACAAGCATAGTAAGCATCATCAAAAAGGGATATTTCAAGAGAATCAATGGGATCATAACAATCATCATAGCAATCATCTTTCGGTAAGCACGAAGGGAAATTAAACAATGTATGAGTTGAAGAGTTACTCTCATTAGAAGGTGGGCACGGGTATCTAATCTGCTCTTCCTCCTTTTGTTCTTTGCTCTCCTCCTCATATTTTTCATCCAATGAGCTCACAATTTCATCAATTTCTTCTTCCATAGACTCCTGCAAAATATTAATCTCTTCTTGGACAGCGGGGTAATCCTCAATATATGGTTCAACATAGGCATTAGAAGCATAATTATCATAGCAATATTTAAGTATGGCAAAATTTTCAGACTTGTAAAGAGTAGCATCATACGTTTCAATCAAAGAAGCAATTTCATAAGCACCCTTAAAAGCAACAAATTCTTCAATTTGCTGAATATCATAGTAACTATAAACACCTTTAGCATACGAAGATAAGATTCCATTATCAATAAGCTCACATTGGTAGGGAAGGTGTTTCTTAGGGTTTTCAAAACAACAAGTAACATCATAAATATAGCATAAATTCCAAGCATAGCATTGCAAACGATGAATTTGATCCAACAAAAGTTTCCCTTTTTCAGATATACGGTGTCGCACATAACAGACATGCTCATCTAAAGATTTGCCCTCAACTAGGCTAGTTGGGGTTTCAGCACGAGCACATAGGGATCGAAGATGATCCAAGTAATAAGCTTCAGCAGTGTGATAGATTTTGAGTGGTTCTTCAACCATTGGTTCAGTAGGTACAACTAATTTTGTTGGTATTTTGCGTTTCCTACCCATAACTAAAGATAGAAAACAACTAAGAACAACAAATAAACATTACTTAGTGATAAAGCAAACAAACACACACGAGAATATTCACCCCGCGCTATTGTGCCCCGGCAACGGCGCCAGAAAAAGGTCTTGATAACCCACAAGTATAGGGGATCGCAACATTTTTCGATAAGTAAGAGTGTCGAACCCAACGAGGAGCTAAAGGTAGAACTAATATTCCCTAAAGTTCTATCGACCACCGATACAACTCTACGCACGCTTAACGTTTACTTTACCTAGAACAAGTATGAAACTAGAAGTACTTTGTAGGTGTTGTTGGATAGGTTTGCAAGATAATAAAGAGAGCGTAAATAAAGGCTAGGGGCTGTTTAGATAAAGACACAATAAAGTAAATATAGCGAGTGTGGAAAAGTGGTGGTAGGAGTTGCGAAATTGTCCCTTAAGCAATTGACTACTTTACTAGACCGATAGCAAGTTTCATGTGGGAGAGGCCACTGCTAGCATGGCATCCCTTACTTGGAATTCTATGCACTTATGATTGGAACTATTAGCAGGCATCCGCAACTACTAACGTTCATTAAGGTAAAAACCAACCATAGCATTAAGTTATATTGGTCCCCCTTCAATCTCGTATGCATCAATTTCTATGCTAGGTTGAAGCTTCTGTCACTCTTGCCCTCCAATACATAGTCCTATCAACATACAACTAACCCTATGGTGTGATCCACGCAGCCATATGATGGGCACCAAAGGACAGCAACATAACCACAAGCAAATTAAATCAATCATAGCAATTCATCAACCACCGATAGGACAACGAAAATCTACTCAGGCATCATAGGATGGCAACACATCATTGGATAATAATATGAAGCATAAAGCACCATGTTCAAGTAGAGGGTACAGCGGGTTGCGGGAGAGTGGACCGTTGTAGATAGAGGGGGAAAGGTGATGGAGATGTTGGTGAAGATGTGATACGTCTCAAACGTATCTATAATTTTTGATTGCTCCATGCTATATTATCTATTGTTTTGGACTATATTGGGTTTTATTTTCCACTTTTATATTACTTTTGGGACTAACCTATTAACCGGAGGCCCAGCCCAGAATGCTGTTTTTTGCCTATTTCAGTATTTCGAAGAAACGGAATATCAAACGGAATGAAACCTTCAGGAACGTGATTTTCTCATCAGATAAGATCCAGGAGACTTGGACCCTCGGCCAAGAAAGGAGGGAAGCGGCCACGAGGGTGGAGGGCGCCCCCCCCCTAGGGCGCGTCCCCCTGCCTCGTGGGCCCCCCGAAGCTCCACCGACGTACTCCTTCCTCCTATATATACCTATGTACCCCCAACAGATCAGATATGGAGCCAAAAACCTAATTCCACCGCCGCAACTTCCTGTATCCACGAGATCCCATCTTGGGGCCTGTTCCGGAGCTCCGCCAGAAGGGGAATCCACCACGGAGGGCTTCTACATCATCATCATAGCCTCTCCGATGAAGTGTGAGTAGTTTACTTCAGACCCTCGGGTCCATAGTTAGTAGCTATATGGCTTCTTCTCTCTTTTTGGATCTCAATACAATGTTCTCCCCCTCTCTCATGGAGATCTATTCGATGTAATCTTCTTTTTGCGGTGTGTTTGTTGAGACCGATGAATTGTGGGTTTATGATCAAGATTATCTATGAGCAATATTTGAATCTTCTCTGAATTCTTTTATGTATGATTGAGTTATCTTTGCAAGTCTCTTCGAATTATCCGTTTGGTTTCGCTAACTAGATTGGTAGTTCTTGCAATGGAAGAAGTGCTTAGCTTTAGGTTCAATCTTGCGGTGTCCTTACCCGGATGTAAAGGGTTGCAAGGCACGTATTGTATTGTTGCCATCGAGGATAACAAGATGGGGTATTTATCATATTGCATGAATTTATTCCTCTACATCATGTCATCTTTCTTAAGGCGTTACTCTGTTTTTATTAACTTAATACTCTAGATGCATCTTTGGATAGCGGTCGATGAGTGGAGTAATAGTAGTAGATGCAGGCAGGAGTCGGTCTACTTGTCTCGGACGTGATGCCTATATACATGATCATACCTAGATACTCTCATAACTATGCTCAATTCTGTCAATTGCTCAACAGTAATTCGTTCACCCACCGTAAAATACTTATGCTCTTGAGAGAAGCCACTAGTGAAATCTATGGCCCCCGGGTCTATTCTCATCATATTAATCTTCCTACGCTTTATTATTGCTTTGCTTTTTACTTTGCCTTTTATTTTACTTTGCATCTTTATACCAAAAATACCAAAAATATTATCTATCATCTCTATCAGATCTCACTCTCGTAAGTGACCGTGAAGGGATTGACAACCCCTATTTGCGTTGGTTGCGAGGAGTTATTTGCTTTGTGTAGGTACGAGGGACTCGCGCGTGGCCTCCTACTGGATTGATATCTTGGTTCTCAAAAACTGAGGGAAATACTTACGCTACTCTTCTGCATCATCCTCTCCTCTTCGGGGAAAACCAACGCAAGCTCAAGACGTAGCAAAATGGCGGAGGTGTTGGTGAAGATCGCGGTGATGATGATGGTGGCCACGACAGCGTTCCGGCACCACCAGAAGAGAAGGGGAGAGGGGGGGCCCTTCGTCTTCTTCTTCCTTGACCTCCTCCTAGATGGGAGAAGGGTTTCCCCTCTGGTCCTTGTCCTCCATGGCGTGGGAGGGGCGAGAGCCCCTCCGAGATTGGATCTATCTCTTTGTTTCTCTCTGTTTCTGCATTCCTCCCTGCTGCCCTTTCACCGTTTCATATATATATGGAGATCCGTAACTCCGATTGGACTGAAACCTTCGTCGTGATTTTTTACCAAAAATTAGCTTTCTTGCGGCCGAAGAAGGGCATCAACCGCCTTACGGGTGGCCCACGAGGGTCAGGGGCGCGCCCCCCTGCCTCGTGGCCACCTCGGGCACCGTTTCACGTTGATCTTTCTCCCAGATTTTCCAAATATTCCAAAAATAAGCTCCATCTGTTTTTATCCCGTTTGGATTCCGTTTGATATGGATATTCTGCGAAACCAAAAACATGCAACAAACAGGAACCGGCACTGGCCATTGGATCAATATGTTAGTCCCAAAAATAGTATAAAAAGTTACCAAAAAGTATATGAAAGTTGCATAATATTGGCATGGAACAATCAAAAATTATAGATACGACGGAGACGTATCACTGAACACCGCGCTATTGAAGACTGGTTCGGGGGCTACTGAGGGAGTCCTGGACTAAGGGGTCCTCGGGCGTCCGGCCTGTTATCCGTGGGCCGGACTGATGGGCTGTGAGGACATGAAGGCCGAAGACTGTACCTGTGTCCGGATTGGACTCTGCTTGGCGTGGAAGGCAAGCTTGGCGACCGATCATGAAGATTCCTTCTTGTGTAACCGACTCTATGTAAACCCTAGATCCCCCCGGTGTCTATATAAACCGGAGGGGTTAGTCCGGAAAGGACACACATTACCATAGTCATATAGGTTAGACTTCTAGGGTTTAGCCATTACGATCTCGTGGTAGATCAACTCTTGTAACACTTATATTCATCAAGATCAATCAAGCAGGAAGTAGGGTATTACCTCCATTGAGAGGGCCCGAACCTGGGTAAACATCGTGTCCCCCGTCTCCTGTTACCATTGATCCTAGACGCACAGTTCGGGACCCCCTACCTAAGATCCGTCGGTTATGACACCGACAGTGACCACGATCCTCCACCACGTTGTTACAACGAGGGCAAGTATCGGAGCTCAAGATGTGCTTCTTGTGCAGGTTTTTCTTGGTGTTCAGGCGATCCAAGTAAAATAACCAACCGAAGATCATAACTCGCTTCGGCACCCTGGAGTACCAAACTAAGGCAAGGACGTTGTCGTTGAGCTGGGTGGAGAGAGCTGCATATGCGCCTCGCGTGGTGAAGTTTTCACCATTCAGCAGCCTCCTTGTGTCCGGTTCCTGTGAGGTAGACACAACCTGCAACAAAGAGTTTAGAGAGGCAAGTTCTGCGACCGCAGTATTGGTTAGTTGATTACGAAGAGCAAGCTCGATCCCCTCCTGTAAAATGGTGGCTACAAGGGCATTTTGTTTGGTATAGTGGGAGAAGAGAGCAGGGTAAACGATAGCTAGAGGCTCAGGAAGGAGCCAACGATCTAACCAAAAGAAGGTGGACTGTCCATTACCAATGGAACAGTGAGAAATCTCTCTCAAGCTTTGCGATTATTTATAAATAGTTTTTGCAAGGAAGGAGTTGTTGCTACCAAAACCAATGTGAAGTGGCGCTAAAGACATCCGAAGAATGTCTATCACCACCGACCGCCGTGAAGGCGGTGTCGATGGCACATCCTGCTGCACCACTATGTTGCCCTATTCCTACCTCCTCTGGAGGAACTTTGCACTGCCGAAGGCTCGGTGTCATGCAGCCATGGGCAACCCCTAATGGATTCATGACTAAGGCTAGTACCTAATCTTTGCAGATGTATTTTTGGTGTTCTAATATGTCAAGGTTAATATCATGTTTAACCTTAATCCCAGGGAGTTAAATCTAACACTATGCACTGCATGTTGTATCTCCCTTTTCATCCTATGTTGGATATTTATGTGGCTTTCAACATTTATTCAACATGATTATTATTTATTTATATCAACTTGGAATTATTCATATTAATAATGTTTGTGACAGGGAATAACCGATGCGGAATTTCACTCAAGGAAGTAATACTCAAGGTGCCGAGGACGACTGTGATGGAATACAATAGAGGAATTAATAGGGATCGACTCTACGGGAATTTATATGTGCGTACGTATTTTTCCAGGAACATCACAGGGTGGAAGAGCTGGGTTTGTTTTGCAGGATCAGCTCTGCAGGCTGTTGACCCACATGATTAAGATTGAAAGTTGATCTCATATATACAATCTAATCATGGCACATGACTCAGACATGTGTGCTAGGGGCTAGTATACTTAGACTCGGAAAACTGGCATGTTTGATCGTGGTTGGTAACATTGCCAAGAAGTCATACGGATCATTCATGAAACAGGTGGAATAATAAAACGCCTGGAAGTGGAGTCTATAAATAGTTCCCTACCCTCTAGCCTCAAGATGCATTATGAGCGGCAGGGGTTGTTTGGATAATAAGAATTAGTTGCAAGATTATAGGAAACGAGTTTTGAGAGAAATTTTAGGAAAACCAGTTTTCGCTAGTATTTCTGTTATAGTAGGTTCGTATAATTTTTGTTTGGATGAGAAAAACGGAAAAACGAGATTAAGCATTTCTTTGTTTGGGTCAGTTCCCTCTCGTGGCCACGGACCCCTTGCTTCTGGCAACCCGCTTCGAGCTCGTCGCCGGTGAGAACGTTGGTCACGAGCCCAAGCACAGCAGCACATGCCATAGTGTGGGAGCCTCAAAGTAGGCTGGCATGATGCGTACGCGGAAGCAGTAACAACAACAACGCGAGTGCATGGGCCAGGGGCACGCCACTACGAGGCAGACGCGGTGCCAGCCACAGCCAAGCTGACACACGGACATGCCGGCCGACGACCCTGCAGCCAGGCTGAGCGTTCTCACCTTCCGGCGAAGCAAACCACAGCCAAGCTGAGCACACGGACATGTCGGCCGACGTCGCCGCAGCCAGGCTGAGTATTCTCACCTTCCGGCGAAGCCAACCACAACCAAGCAGAGCACACGGACATGCCAACCGACAACGCCGCAGCCAGGCTGCGCGTTCTCACCTTCCGGCGAGGCCGACCACAACGCCGTCTCGTTCGTAACACGGCGGAGCATCGCCGGTGATCGCCGCGGCCATCGACATTGAGGACATGCATGCACAGAAGTAGACGATGAACGCATGCTGGAGACGATGAGAATGATACCCATATCGCCATAGTCGAATCTGCAGAGGTCGCTAGATCCCGAAAACGCCGTGCGATGACGGGGTATATACAGAACTCGTTTTTAGAAAAACGTCGATTATTTGTTTTTCCAAAAGCTGGCTTTTTGGGCTTTTATGAAACCCAGTTCTGCATGTACGCAAATTAGTTAGATTACCCAAACGAGTTTTTAGGTGGTTATTATACCAGAAATCGCGTTTAACAAGATCTGGTTCTCTACGAACGCTTTATCAAGACAACCCCTAGAAAAGGCAGAGGAATTAGAGGATAGACCGCATAGCCCACGGATTTTCAACATTGGTATCATGATCAAGGTTCGGACGCAGTCGCCTAACTCTAATCCGCTGCAACTCTGCCGATGTGGACGACGCCATAATCCACGGCCGCCGGAAACCTAATCCGATGCGCAACTCTGCCTCGGTGATTAATTGGTCGTATGTTTAGTTTCCGTTGATTGCTGGTGTCTCCGCCGACGTCTTCATGTGTTGTGTGAAGCACCAAGTCGCTGGGAGTTGGGTTCGATAGAGGAGTTCTAGTACTACTTGCTATCAATCAAGTTCACATGATTTGAGTAGAAACAGATTAATACATCTGCTGAGCGATCTGAAGATTGGCAGGAATTACTGGAGAAAATTGTTTACAGATTCGTCTTAGATTGGATCTGGGATTGAAGATTACTCCTGAGTCTCCCGCCGTAAGGAAGTCAAGATTAAACTCTGTCTGCATGTGCAGATTGTTGTTTCTCTGCGTACCGATCGAGGAACAACAGGAAACATGACAATTTGTTTAGCTGCTCCGATCAGATTTGTACATGTTTATACATCAAGGTCGGAGGAAATCAAAGTATACACGTGCCTGCTCCGGTCGGATTTTAGCTGCTCCAGAATCAATCGGGTTCTACGTACTACAGGAATCGATCAGGTTAGCTTCTAATTACGCGTGCGTCGCTGCTGGTGCCTTCTTCGGAATCGAGCCCGCGACAAAGCCTTCGCATGCGCCCACCAGACACGTTGGCGCTCGTCGATCTCGCGCGGAAACGGCGTACTTCCGCCGTGTGTCCTGTCCACCTGACGTGATCCCTGTCCTCCTGTGGCATCCGTTCATCCCTATACTCGCCAACTTATCCTACCTGATGAAGTATTCGCTACTACGATATCTTCACCCGATGACGCGCCAAGCCGAACGAGCTAGCTGCTCGGAAACTGCATGTCACGCCCACGACTTTGGCTACTGCTGCGACTTATGAGTCTCACACTCAATCCTCACACACACACACGTGGATGGAGAAGGATAATCTCGTTGATCTAGCATTATGGGGTCGAGATCAAAATTGTTGTTATGACTTTTCTGCCACTCGAATTTCGAGGAAGGGGGAAACAAGGGATTAATTCTTCGCTGTATTTCCAGAGTTACTTGGAACCTACAGTGACAGACTGGAATAGTTTTTTAGTGAACTCTGTGTATGGGTAGCAGAGGAAATACAGTCTGTTGGCTAATTTACTATGGAAGTGCACGTAATGGCTTTCCTAAACTCTATGACAAGTTGTTCAAGGAAATTAAATATATATACTTTTCAGCCTTGAGTGGTCATTTAATATGCAATACGGGATATTATTTGCTCTATGAAGGAACAGAAACTCTCTGAGGGAAGGATTTGATCAAATATTATTGGTTGCACCACGAAGAGGAAGGTATAATATTTTATCAATGCAATTGGCAATGAGGAAGGTATGTCTATAATTTGTATGCATGGAATTTTTTTTCATTTACCACTATTTTTCAAAATAGTCATATTGTGCATTCTGGTTATCGTTTACCATGATATAATGTTTCACTTCCATGCAAACAATTCCAAGGAAATGCTAAATTTAATAAACTTGGAATTGGAAATTATGCCCTCAAACTCTGTTGTGGAGGAAAATTAATGTTGATGGATACACTATTATACTAACCTTGCATGAGAAGGAATTCAAAAAGTGCCTGTTATGACAATCACTTATTTAGGAGGAAGATGGGAACCACTCCATGGAAAATTAAGGAAATTTGCTCTCACTGCACATTGTTAATACTTGCATTAAGTATGAATATGTCACTATTTTTTTCAAATAGTTGGATTGTGGATTTAAGCTTCTATGTACTATATTGCTGGAATACAATAGCAATTTTATTGGCATGCTAACAGTACAAAAGGAAATTATATATATTGTGTGTTTTGTCATTACTGCCAAATCCTATACACTTTGGAACTGGAAATATTTCCATGAAACTCCCCGGTGGAGGAAAAGTAATACTGTTATAGAACACTCTATATGCAACTTCAGTGCGAAGGGATTTAACTTATGGTTCTATCTTGGAACACATTATTTATGAAATACTATTTGGAAAAGGAAGAGTGAAATATTGCTCGAGGATAAAATTAGTGCATTACGGAATTTCACACAATGGTCTATTCTTTCTTGATGGTCCATTGAAAGTTAGCAACCCAAATTGTTATTTGGGGAAGATAACTCCATAGAGAGGACTCCTGATAATAGGAACACATGCTTGGAATTTATTATTTTTGTCATAGACGACTTGGTCACATATCATGGAACCGAATCGAGTGGCTTAATAATTCCGGAATTCAAAACTTTAGTGGGAGGAATTTGGTTTTCTGGAGCACATATATAATTTGTATTTAACTTGCACACCTTTTCTTAAGGTGGAAGGAGGTAAAAAGCTTCACATCATTCTTTTATATATACTTATGGTATTATTTCTTATACTCCCACTAGAGGTTAGATTGTTTATATGACTTACCTCATCAATGATTGCACTTTATATGGTATATTTATATCTTTCAAAATACAATTCGGCATGTTTTATTGTGCTTGTCACGTTATTTACTGAAGTGGAAATCAGTTGATTAAAGGATTTCACAGTTTTAACAACTGATTGGTGGGGGAAGTACACTTCAAGAATATATCTATTGAATATGTAAAGAGCATGGAACTTCTTTCACTATTGTAATATACCATATACTCCACCTGGAATGGAGGAATTGAGTTTATTTATATATACTCACTCGTTGTTTGGAGGAAGATTACACGGTGTCATTTTTTTATGTCATTCTTCATCAAGTGCAGTCACTCCTTATGGTTTGTAGACTGGAAGGAAGTATTTTATTTTTGGAAGGAAATTCTCAATTACTACAAAGCACCCACCAGGAATTTGTTAATTGTTATTCTAGTGGATCAAGGATATGTTTTTTATCTGGAAAAGGAAAACTAGTGGAAAGTGGGAGAACAATACTTTTATGGAAAATGGTGGAATTATTGGCAATCGCACTAGAATATATTCTTGACCCAAGGAAACTACAAGTGAAACTCCTAACACTAACATGCTTAGGATAAGTGGGAGGAAACAACATGGAATATCATGTCTAGATTTTTTTTTTCTGTTGTTTGGGGAAGCCACTCTATTTTTTACAGGAATAACTAAGTCTCTTCAAAAGGTTTAAATATTCCATGAACGCAAGTTATGGGTGGAAGAAATGCGGTAAGGAATAAACTCAATGATGAATAATAAAGTTTGGGAATTTATTATCTCGCCAAACAACCGCAAGCCCATTGTTTGTAGTTTTTGTAGTTTTATAAGGAATTTGGTTCAATGGAATATTATAATGCCACCCTTGTTATTCAATTCTTTACATAATAGATTTTTTTGTGGAAACTCTTTCTCCGGAATTTAGGAAAGAGGAAATAAAGACATGGTTTGCAATGATAATGTTACATTGATGGAGGTGAAAGCTTGGTTATCTTATAACTTTAAAAGGAAAGGCATGTTTTGAGACTTCCGTTTTTTGGGAGTGGAAATACATAGGAAGTGTAGTGATACATTTTTCTATGGAAAATTGCAAACCTGTTAAAATATCTTATAAGGGGAATCATATTCAGTGAGGAATTATGTTTGAACGCTTGAGGAAAAAGGGGATACTAAATGGTATTGGAATTTGTATTAATTTTTTGTTATACTATCAACCTTAGCTACCGGAATTTATTGGTGCATTCAAGCAATGTAAGGAAATATGTGTGGCTAAGGGAATCTCACACATCATATGAGATCGTGGAATGTGCATCACAACCTGTCAACTATTCTGGAGTTTTTGGTTAAAAGTAAACACATTGAGGAATTTACCACTGTATACACAAGGTGTGGAATGATTAAACTCAGGTACGTATATTTCATTTATTGTATAATAATACTAATATGGTGCAGGTTCACTGACTACAGTCGGGAATTCTTTTCAAAACATGTTTACACATGGAACTTCATTTATTGATTAATATGTTTCAGCCAAGTGGGAGATGTTGGATATTTATGTGGCTTTCAACATTTATTCAACATGATTATTATTTATGTATATCACCTTGGAATTATTCATATTATTAATGTTTGTGACAGGAATAACCGATGCGGAATTTCACTCGAGGAAGTAATACTCGAGGTGCCAAGGATGATTGTGATGGAATACAATAGAGGAATTAATAGGGATCGACTCTACTGGAATTTATATGTGCGTGCGTATTTTTCCCAAGACATCACAGGGTGGAAGAGCTGGGTTTGTTTTGCAGGATCGGCTCTACAGGCTGTTGACCCACATGATTAAGACTGGAAGTTAATCTCATATATACAATCTAATCATGGCACATGACTCACACATGTGTGCTAGGGACTACTATACTTAGATTCGGAAAACTGGCATGTTTGATCGTGGTTGGTAACATTGCCAAGGAGTTGTACGGATCTTTTCGGAAACAGGTAGAATAATAAAACGCCTGGAAATGAAGTCTATAAATAGGTCCCTACCTCTAGCCTCAAGATGCATTGTGAGCGGCACCATGAAAAAGGCAGAGGAATTAGAGGGTAGACCGCACAGCCCACAAATTTCCAACATCCTAGACCGGGTTTAGTTTTCTATATCTTATTGTTAATGTTAATGCACATATATGATTTTGTTTTGTTACCGAGCAACGTCTACTAATGCTCATGTAAGAGCTGTAAAATTCAGGTTCACTTGTTGGAGTAGTAGTAATAGGAACTCATTTAGCATATCTGCATGCCGGAGAAGCATTACTCAGATTGACAGACCATTGTTGACAACTCAGTCCCACTATATTTTGGACAAAGGAAAGGAAGACCAGCAGTAGCAAGTGAAGTGCTTAAAAAGTTACATGTGGATAATTGACTACATCTTATTCTTTAGCAGAAATTCCTTTGTTGTGTCGAGCTATTGAGCAAACAGATCTTATGTGAACAATAACCAGCAAAATGCAACATATAAATATTTAAATAGCACTATATCGTGCCTCGTTCATGTGATCCTCGTGTCTACAATTATCAAACAACACAGCATCAACTCATCAGTAACATAGGGCGCTCGAGAACCTCTAGAGTGTTAAAATGGTTGTATAGAGATAGAAAAGATGTTTAAATTCTGTATTCTCTTTCTGTCTCTTCTTCTTTTTATCTCCTCCGCCGACATTCTGTAAACCATCTATCGATCAACATCTTCTTGTAAGCCACAACACTGTTTCTATAAATATAAATGCAGCCCAAGCAAAGGGTTTTACGCTTCCCACAATTCTTACATGGGGCTGCATAGCTACATACTATAAATGAAACTCATCAAGGGCCCCTACACTAGCATAGTGGTGTTCACTTTTAACCTTGAACTTGAGAACTGCAAATTTATGATGGAACGTATTCATATAAACTTGTCTCGCAAAAATATATGCACAACTTATAGGAGTCAAGATGGTTCAAAATCAGATTTATGCTGCAAATAAAGCAGTCTGACCTAGTACAAATTTTGAGAAGATAGAGAAATTTGAAGAAATAGAATTTTCAGCGATTCTTGGGTATCTCCAGCGCTATGCATCAAACGGACGCCCCCAAGTGTCCTCGGACACGTCCTGCACGGACATTCTGCCTGGCGTCGGGCATTCAGCGCAATATCTTAAAATGTCCCTCATTTAATTCAGATGAAATTTAACCAAGCTCAATATATTACGTGCAGACCAACGAAACTTAGAGTTCTGCAGAAATTAAGCTAAACTAAACCAAATGTGAAAAGAGGAAGTAAGAGGGACCATGTTAAAATTTACCAAATAACGGACAACAAATTTCATAGGCATGGCCTCCGAGGCACCTCGGCCCACCACTGTCATCTAGGCCTAGACCCGGCCA
Source organism: Aegilops longissima (assembly GCA_021605205.1). Classification (NCBI taxonomy): domain Eukaryota; kingdom Viridiplantae; phylum Streptophyta; class Magnoliopsida; order Poales; family Poaceae; genus Aegilops; species Aegilops longissima. The sequence goes on along the minus strand of JAHIAM010006470.1, from coordinate 62,577 downwards.
CGTAGAACGCAGCTCGTTCCGGACCACTTTCTTTCTTTCTTTTTCTATTTTAGTGTGCTGCGAACCGATTTCATCAATCATATGTATGTGTCCAGACAATTTGAGACGTGCGGTTGCACATGCGGACAGTGGCGAAGCCAGCAATCTGGCGAGGTTTGGCGCACGCCATACCTAGACTCTGCTGCAAATACGTACGTATTGTATTAGCCCAATACAATTTTTTAAGTTTTATAATCTGAGCCATGCATGTCTCCTACTTTGACCTGGAAGCTAGTGGATCGAGCTTGTGGGTTGATTGCATGTCTGCACATTACGACCGACTCCTTGTGACCTCTTGTCTACTCGTTCTGAATTTAGTACTTTATTGAGCTCTTATATTGGTGTATTATACATGGTTTTTCTCTCTACAAACTCCGCCACACCTGAAAATTATTTCTGCCTCCGCCACTGCATGCGGACAAAAGAGATTTTGGCGGGCATGTTTGCGCACACTGCTTTCAGTGGGCATGTTCGCGCGCACTGCTCGGACACGTCCGCTATGAGGGGTCAAATTAGCCCAATCTGATTAAAGATGCTCTTAGTTGATCTTGTTCACTGGTCGGAATCACTGGGGGTGTAGTAGACTGGTGGGTTTGTCGTCGATGCTCAAGTTCCGGGCTTTTGGGCTTTCGAGACGGCATGCATGAGCATGAACGATTCAAGATGCTCTCTCTGCACACGCAAAATTCTGCTCTCATGTATTCTGTCTGAGCACGCAGATGCAGTCCATGGCCACAGGCTGCTCGGCAGAGGCAGTCACAGTGGCTGCAGAAAGCCGGAATCTCGTCGTGCACTGGCGACGGCGCATGCAGCACAACACTTGGCAAGCCAGCCACCCCGCCGTCCGGAGCCGCGTGCGCTCGCTCAGTTGCTTGCTTGCTGCCACACACGGTTTACCATGCATGCCACTCTTTCAGTTCGGAATCCAGAACTGCGGTTCACGTACAAAAAAGGTTGCAAAAGTAGATCGAGGACATGAAAGTATCTTTCCATCGAGGCACGTTGGTTAAGGGAGGAAGAGGCAACAAGTCAAGCGATCTTGTTGTGCTCGGCCATGGAGCCAGCCAGGTCACCGCCGGGTGCCGGCCGTCACCTTTTGGCTGTTAGTCTGGGTTTGTTATGCATGAAACAAACCAAAATGCGCCTGTCATTTCCGTCCTCTCCCTCTCTCATGAAATAGGGTCGTAATCTTCGATCCGAAGCCGCGGCTGCTTGCGACGGTGCCCTCTTCCATCTGTTATCCAGTGCACCTCACTCGGACGCAACGGATACGCCAACCCAATCCCGCACCGCAGGCACGCTGTACGTGCCACCGGCTAAACGACTAGCGGCGCGGCTTTATATGCCCCCTCTCCGCTCGCCTCACGATGCCAGCCAGCCAGGACGCCCCATGCATGCCATCGCGGCGCCTGCGGTGCGCTAGAAGTACTACAGCGCCCCGAGACGGCCAACGGCACCGGGCTGCTCTGGTTCGCATCACTGGCACCGGCACCGGCATGGCGCGCTCCCTGCTCGGCGACGCGCTCCTCTTCTCCGCCGGCGCCGCGGTGGGCGCCGTGCTGCTTCTCACGCTGGCATCGCCCTTCGCTCCGCCCGCCGTCCTGCTGGGACGACGGTCGTCGTCCGCTGCTGCTGCTGCTGGTGATCGGCGCACGTTCTACGACGACCCGGAGGTGACGTACACCGTGGACCGTCCCATCACCGGGTGGGACGAGAAGCGCGCCCAGTGGCTCCGCGCGCACCCGGAGCTGGCCGGCGGCGGCGGCGAGGGGCGCGTCCTGATGGTGTCCGGCTCGCAGCCGACGCCGTGCCGCTCCCCCACGGGCGACCACGTGCTGACGCGCCTCCTCAAGAACAAGGCGGACTACTGCCGCCTCAACGACGTGCAGCTGCTGTACAACACGGCGCTGCTCCGCCCGTCCATGGACCGCTACTGGGCCAAGATCCCGCTGATCCGGGCCGCCATGGTGGCGCACCCGGAGGCGGAGTGGGTCTGGTGGGTGGACTCGGACGCCGTGCTCACCGACATGGACTTCCGCCTCCCGCTGCGCCGGTACCGGGGCCACAACTTCGTCGTCAACGGCTGGCCGAGCCTCGTGTACGACGAGGCGAGCCCGTCGTGGACGGGCCTCAACGCCGGCGTGTTCCTCGTGCGCAACTGCCAGTGGTCGCTCGACTTCATGGACGCCTGGGCCGCCATGGGGCCCGACTCGCCGGACTACCGCCGGTGGGGCGCCGTGCTCACGTCCACGTTCAAGGACAAGGTGTTCAACGAGTCGGACGACCAGTCGGCGCTGGTGTACATGCTCCAGCACAAGGGCAGCCCGTGGCGGGACAAGGTGTTCCTGGAGAACGACTACTACTTCCAGGGCTACTGGGTGGAGATCGTGGGGCGGCTCGGCGACATCGCGGCGCGGTACGAGGCGATGGAGCGGCGGGCGCCGGTGGCGGCGCTGCTGCGGAGGCGGCACGCGGCGAGCTGGGACCACGCGGCGTACGCGGCGGCGAGGGAGGCGGCGCTGGCGGGCGCGGGGCTCGCGGAGAGCGGCGTGCGCGGGTGGAGGCGGCCGTTCGTGACGCATTTCACGGGGTGCCAGCCCTGCAGCGGCGACCGGAACAGGGACTACTCCGGGGACAGCTGCGGCGACGGCATGCGGCGCGCGCTCAACTTCGCCGACGACCAGGTGCTGAGGGACTACGGGTTCCGGCACGCCGGCCCGCTCAGCGACGACGTGCGGCCGCTGCCGTTCGATTACCCCGCGGCGGCCGGGAGGCGCTGACAACCGAACAGGCGGGGCGGCGGCGAGTCGGTGGAGTTTTGTCTTTGTGCTGCTGTGCGTGGCTGCTCGCTGTCGCTGGTGGGTTTAGCAACGAAAGTCATGTACTTCAGCCGTGGGGTTCAGTACATTTTGATGTCTGCCGTTATCCATTTTCTAGTACCAATAAAAAGTTGCACAGTAACTGTCAAAAAAAAAGTTGCACAGTACTGTATACACCAGGCCGTTCGAGGGTTTATGCAGTGCTAGTACTAGCAAAGCAGTTTCCTTCCAGAAGAAAGAACAGAACTGAAAATTAGAACCAGGGATATTTGATAGTTTTAGACAGCAGATTCTCGTAAAAAAAATTCAAAAACTGAAACAAACAACTGTTTGAAATCAGCTTTGCCAGTGAAGCTAAATCGAGATCCAAACCATTTTCAATGCAATTGGCTGAAGCATGTCCAGACGTACTTCAGTGGCAATCGACGGGTGATTCAAAGCCAATTGAAACTGGAACAAACAGGTCAGAGAAAGGACTCAATGGAGAACTAGGAAAACAGGGAAGTCTTCAAAGGGCACAACTTCATTCTGCCCTACCAGAGCTGCCGTCTACAGAAAACCCAAACTAGAAGTAAAAAGCTGCACCCAGAAGAGATACGATTCACAGAGAAGTAAACAGACAAGCAGAACTGCAGAAACACACAGGCCGCAACAACAATATTCATCATTCAGGCGAGCCAGACCATCGGGCACAACTTGGCAATTCAGAGTACATCACCTCAACAACTAGCTAAACCGGCAGCTAGACACAAGCTAGTTTCCAAAAGTCAAAGTTCAACCAGCCAGACCTAGAGCTGGCACACAGGTGCACAGCACGGTTTACATATACACAACTTGATTTCGGCCCTCGAAAGAAAGAGCTCGATTTCGGTGAACAACCATACACCACAGAGACCCCCGTTACAGATCCTTCATTGCCCGATCAGCTGCATATATGGTTAAGATTAAGACCCATTCAGAAATTTAGATCATAAAGAAAGGCGAGCGATCAGGAAGAGGTGTGGTTCAAAGATTCGCCCCAGGATTCGTTACCTGTGTAGCTGAGGTTCACTTGGAGGCTTTTATGTTAGCGAGGGCAGCAAGAGCCTCCACGATCTTGCCTTCATTGATCGACCTAGTAGCCTGTGCAAAGAAATTTGGATTTTGCAGGACTGAGTTCCTGGTAAAATATGAATTGGCATATATCCCAAATGTCAGCAAAAGACACTGACCTTGAGAGATGGTATCAGTGCATAAACCTCTTCGATGGTCTCAGGCCCAATGTTCGCTATCATGCATATCTGTTACAGGTACAACAAACCAGTTTATGTTTGAGATGAGGGAAATGAGATACAAGAAGGTGAGAGGAAAAGAAAGGCTTACGAACCTCGCCAACATTAACACCATAGTCTTTAAGAGGTCTGCAGCTACGAGTCAAGGAAATTAACTACAAAGTGGTTGCTTGGGGAAACAATTTAACTGCGTAACCACAATACAATCTCTAATATTAGTTCTTAACCAAAACAAAGGATACTCCAGGATTTCTTTCACCAACTTCGCAGAGGTGAAGTGATTTCCTTCTTTTGCATATTGAAAGGCCTTGTCAAACGACCTGCCGGTGCAAGAAGAAAAGATTAAACATGGAGTCACACAAGCTAACAGACAGGAACACCACATAAACAATTATTAGCGGAACATAACAGAATTAAAACAAGAGATAATCCTTACTCGGGAATTTTTATCTTCGGATCCTCTGATAAGATAGCCATATGTCCTTGAATTTTCTGCAACATTTCTGCTGCTTCACAGTTCGACAACAATATAGAATTTGGAGGCATATCTGCAACCAATTGTTATGCGGGAATCAGCTTGCATATTTTACGTTTGGACAGAAGGGGCGTTTGAAAATCATAATATAAGATGTGTGCCCGTTTCAAATGATGTAAAACTAACAATCTCATTACACGGAACTTCTCAAGTAAAGAGCCTACTGAAATTCCATAAACTACCGAACTTTAACTACTATTAAGGTTACTATGAAATAAGCTTCTAGAAAAATAGAGGATATTTCAATGGAAGGAACTGACCAAGCTGAAGCTTTAGTTCTGCATCAGACATTGCAGGCTTTGCATTTGATGCGGAGCCCTTCCCGCCTTTCCCAGCACTAAATGCCTTCCCTCCTTTGCTACCTTCTCCTATGAGAACATAATACATGAAAGACACAGAAAGACAATCTATTGTGTAACTAGAACTTTCAGTTTTATCGGCAACTCTTGAATGGATGAATGTATAGCAAAAGTACAAAACGATGCATCCATACCATTAGAAAAGGATGAAGCCTTTCCACCAGTTTTTAGGCTATCAGATGAAGCTTTCCCATTTGACTTGGAGTGTGTGGGGGGAGCTTCTTCTTCGAAAAAATCTAAATACAGGCAGTGATATATGAGGTTCTTGTATATTTTCAACTATATATCAATACAGTATTCACATTGACTTATTCGGTTTCATTCAACTATCCGGTAAATTTTAGTGCTTATTTATGTACTGTGATCAGATATCCTGCCCTATCAAATACTGCAATAGTTATAATGTAAGCAGCTCAATGATTACCATTTGTTATGCACAGCCATAAATTGGTGAAACAAAACAACAGTGTCTTGCCTTCAACTACAAACGATATGAAGTGTCCTTTCACACTCAATGTAATGGTAAATAACATCAACTATGAGCAAATAGTCAACGAATCATCTGCAAATAAAACCAAAGGGGAACCACAAACATGGTATATAATTCTCTTCCGACATTTTTTTCTGTAGTATTTGATCAATCCTATGAAGGCTGCCAAGATAAGTATTTGGGGAGCGTAGAAGGTTGTGGGACTCTTCTAGTTAAATGATTCTTTAATCTTTACTGGAACAAAAAGTATCATGTCAAGTTTTCAAACAGAAAAGTTTACTACCTTCTTGCTAAAGATGCCCTAAGCCCTAGGGTAGCAGGGTACAACCGTACAAATGGAATTTTCTTGACAGTGATAAATAAAACACAACGATCATATCAGACAGATAGCTCGTAAGGTGCTAGCAGACACAAGTGATATTCTTTAATTCTTATAACAAAAGCAAATACAAAAGGATTTTCTCATGGAGCAGAGCTGTGATAAGTGTAGTAAAACTAGATTTAAGTAGAACAGCAGCGAACACATGTGACTTGGCATGCCCAGACCAAAGTAGCCAGACATAAAACATATCATAAGAAGGATAATGTGAGTTGAAAATAAAAAGGATTTAGTCCAATAAATAAAATGTTGCCTGGAAAATGTTTAATGACGAGATTGGGCAACATTATTACCATCAGAATCAGAATCAGAATCAGAATCAGAAAGGTGAATAACATCATTAGAATTGTTCAGCCTTCCGTTCGGTGCTCCTGCAAGAATAAAACAGGTAAGAAATCTGTCAAACTCTAAACTTGCCTTCGAAAGCTCAACTTCTCAAAAACACAGCATTCATTTTGATGAAGCTGTAAAATCATCAATCATCATATAGCAGGATCACACAACTGAACAACAAAAAAACATACCATAAAAGCCTTAGATTAAAAAACTTCCCTGTCAAACATAAATACCTTTATTCTGTTCAGGTTCGGCACCTGCGACGGTGCGGGGGTTGTCGCTCCGGTTTGGCATGGCAGAGGATATTACTGGGCGGGGCATGGAATGTCGAATATCCTGCGCGTTCTGAAGGTAGTGGCCGTGCGAGGCGGCGCTAGGGTTGGCGCTCAGGTTCAGGTTTGTGTTTGGGTTCAGTGTGTGGATGGAGTTGCCTGAGCTGGCCATGGCAGATTGGCGATCCTGCAGGCGGCCCAAGGCGGCTCTGAGGTTAACACTCAGGTTCTGGTCTCGCCTGTAGGAGTTGAGGTATCGGAGATCCTGCGGGTAGTGAAGGTAGCTGCCGGGCAAGGCGGAGCTAGGGTTTGCATTTAGATCTGGAATGGGGAAGGAGCGGGGCATGGGGAAGGAGATGGCTGGGCGGTGCATGGCGAAGGAGATGGCTGGGCGGGGCATAGGGGGATGAAGTTCCTGCATGTGGAGGTAGGGGCCGCCGTGAAAGGGAGAGGTGGCCGAGGGGTGGGAGTAAGGGCCGAACGGCGGCGGCGGGCCAAACGGCGGCGGCGGGCCAAATGGCGGCGGCGGGCCAAACGGCGGCGGCGGGCCGACGGCGGCAGGGAACGTGGGCGCAGCGGTAGGAGGCGAACCGAAGAGAATACCCATGTCGAAGGGAAGATCGGGGTTGTTAGTGTTCGGATTAGGGTTAAGGTTTCTGGCTGGAGGCGCCATGGGAGGCGGCGGCGGAGTAGATCTGGAGAAGAGGGGAAGAGGAGGAAAGTTGGAGGTGGGATGAACCGGAAATGGAGGTCAATAACTCAATATATAGGCGGTGGTTGTTTTGTTGCTGTTGTGCCCCGCAATTTCACTTTATTTGCGCCCCGCAATTTCACTTTAATTGTGCCCCGCAATTTCACTTTATTTTGACTTAAGCTCTCAGTTCCAAACAAGTAGTAGGCTAGAGTTGAAATGCATAAGATCTCGAAACCAAGTCATGGTTCTGCCACATGGATAGCTAACTTCCACGCACCCATGCCAATGGCTAGTTCTTTGGTGATAGTGCTGCTAAATATTGCTATTTTAAATTAATTCCAAAAACACCCAGTACAATATGCAGACTTGATACATGTACATCACTCCATTCCACGCATTTCAACAAGACAACAAGGTTGTAGTGTGTGTTACTAAGATGCTGCGAAATAGATAACCTATTACTTCAAATAAGCAAGGGATAAATCATCATGTTCTCCAAAGTAGTATATTCTTGAGAGAGAATATACGGCATGTCGTAAGCCGTTCTAACACAGGTACGAAAAAATGCTAACTATCACAGAACCACGAGCATATCACACATGTGATATTTCAGAATAGGCATATACCTCAGTTTCTAGTTTAGTTCTACATTTGATCCAAGGATTTTCATTCACCAAAATAGTGAAGGTTGGATTAACTAAGGGGCTCCTTGGTTCCCAGCCACACGTTGCCACAATTTGCCACATATCAAGTTAGGCAAGTTTGACCAAGTTAGGTGGGTGTTTGGTTCTAGCCACACCTAAGGCAAGATTCTTTTATTCAAAATCTGTCCACATGTCATACACACAAAAAGTGCAGCGAAATTCCCTCGGGCAATCCAAAGTGAGGCTAAGAATTTGAGCACCTAAGGCAAGATTCTTTTATTCAAAATCTGTCCACATGTCATACACACAAAAAGTGCGGGTGAATTCCCTAGGGCAATCCAAAGTGAGGCTAAGAATTTGAGCATGTAGGCTAAGAATTTGAGCACCTAAGCTAAGGCAATTAGTTACCAACCAAACATGCCCTACATTAACAGCCGGCCTTCCTCTGCAGAGCAGGAAAAAAAAGAGAACACACCAAGATGCTCAAGCATGGAATTTAAATATACAGACCAAGCTTATGTGCTTAACTCCACCAAAATCAACAAAAATTCTTCCAAGGAACGCATGCAAGACATATCCACGGATATTCACTCTCTTGTTGAAGGGAAGGACCATTCGTTAGACTAAAACCCTTAGGAATCGCTAAATTTAGCCATGCACTTGTGCATAAACACAAATGATCCATTTAGTGTTACCTTATTCACAGGCAAACAGACCCAAAACCTATTAGGCTGCTAGTGATTCCACAATGCCCAGCAACGTTTAATGCATCGTCATTTTGAGCAAGCTGTGTCACAATCAACTCAATTATCTACTTTTCCAGCTTTCCTTGAGACACCAAATCATAAGAACCCACAACATATGGGTGTGACACAACCAGTAGCAAAGTTGTTAAGATTTAATTTGGTAACAAATATTAGCCAGATGTATTTCTATAAGTGCACATAACAGATAATCCAATCCAATTCTACGATCCAAAGAGCATTGTCAGAAGTCATACAGTCGAAAGAGGCCCTGAACAAACAGCTCTGTTTTGTAGTGGGTATATCACACCCATAACAAAATCCGATTAAAACAACATAATAAACCACCAAATCATAAGCTCTCGCACCGATCAAATTGGATCTAAACCTTCTCCAATGGCCAAAATTCATGTCCTTTTGATGCCCAACCGCCAGGGCACCAGTACCGTGACAACAAAACCCTCGGCGATCTGTAAACCCTAATCCCTGACCATTCGCATCGGATCCTACTCGATAGACGCCGAAGATCCCGACACCCACCGGGTTTATCCGGTGAATGTCGCGTTGGTCGAGGGTTGAGACGACATCGACGGAAAAAAAATTACGGGGAAAGGGGGGATAAAACGAAAGGGGGGTGAACGGGGATCACCTGACTTGGACGGGGGGTAGGACCCTTTCCCTCCCCTGTTCGCCATTGCCGAGGAGAAGGCGGTGGTGATCAGGAGGCGCCTGCCGGAGTCGGCGGCTTCGCTCTCCCCACCGACGCCGCACGCGCCCCGCTGCTCACTGCTCGCTGTCGCTGGCGAGGAGACGGGGAGTGAGAGTGCGGCCTGCCTCTGCCCGGATGTATTGACGGGTTTATAAAGTTGGGCTGGGGAGTTTTTCTTTTTTTTTTTGAGGCAAAGTTGGGCTGGGGAGTGAGAGAGAGAGGCTCCGCAGTCGGGCTCTGGGCTCGGGTGGACTATGGGCCCATGAGTCGATGTTCTGCAATCCGGACGAGGGCCAATTTCAACAAAATACCGAAAAAGTCTTTCGCCCCGTTTTATAAATAAAGCAAACCGCCACAGAGCAAACAAACCCACACAAGTCCACACACACCCAAGTCTCATGACAAAGAACATAGGTTCTGCTGAGGGCACAGCTCAGCAAGCCCAGAAGGAAAGAAAAAAAACAACATCATCATCATCACACAAGGCGCCTAATCAGGCTCCGGCGGAGGCGGCGGTGGCGGCGGCGACAGGTGGACGGCCATCGATCGGATGTCGGAATTTCAACAAAATACAATTGTCTGCCCCTCAAAAAAGCAAAAAACAAAATACAATTGTCTAAAAAAAATGCAACCATGCTCAGATACATGATGATGCAAGCGCCACCGACTGGTGCCCAATCGGAGGATCCGCTGTGCCTCGTTGGGGACCCATTCCCTCCTCCACTCCCTCTTATAAGCTCGCAGGTGCGGTAATTTTCAACAAATTGCTCCGTCAAAACCACACACAAAAACACCACGGCAACGAGGAAAAAAAGGTGTGTGCATAGGGGCCAGGAAGAGTAGGGCATGGGAGCCGAAGTTTGGGCAGGAGTGCGACTTGGGGCTGCACGATCGGTCGCCGGCTTAGGGGATCTTTCTTATTGAAGCAATCTAGGGAGAAGAAGAGAGAGCATGAGAGTACGATCACAGGTATCAAAAATATATCTGCGTCTAGGCGTGTCCGCGGGTAGTGACTGATCAGCACGTAAAAATTCGATTTCACAACTGGATACCTTATTTTTAAATTATCAAATCAATACAATTACATGCCACATAAAATTAATCTACATTTTCGCCGGTAACTGTCACGCCCAATATGCGACCCTATCCAAAAGGAACTCGACGGTCCCACCAAGGATAGACCCGCATATTGAAACGCTTTTGCAAGGTGGATATCATTACATCAACATTACATAATAGATGGGGATACATACATAAGGCACAAATGCCACAAGAATACATCAACATCATATACAAGATCAACATCCGACTACGGATGAAACATAAACAAAGCTCAAACAACATCCACCTCTGCTAGCCAGTGCTGCCGACCGAACCTATCCCCGATCGAAGAAGAAGCGAAGAAGAACTCCAAGACAAGCAAACATCGCTCTCACGTCATGATCATCGCACAACCTGTACTCGCAATCGGTGGTGTAGTAATCTGTGAGCCACGAGGACTTAGCAATCCCATTACCATGGGTATCAAGACTAGCAAAGCTTAATGGGAAAGGAAGGGGTAAAGTGGTGAGGTTGCGCAGCGACTAAGCATATATGGTGGCTAACATACGCAAATGAGAGCGAGAAGAGAAACAAAGGAACGGTCGTCAACTAGTAATGATCAAGAAGTGATCCCGAACTCCCGCCTTCGTCGGACATAACCCGAAACCGTGTTCTCCTCTCGATCAACCCGAAAAGAGACACTCACGGTTACGCACACGGTTGGTGTATTTTAGAAGAGTTTGCTTCAAGTTTACTACAACCGGATATTAACAAATTTCCATCGCCACATAACCGCGGCACGGCTCTCGAAAGTTTATACCTGCAGGGTGTCCCAACTTAGCTCATGACAAGCTCTCGCGATCAACGAAGGATATTCCTTCTCCCGGAAGACCCGATCGGTCTCGAATCCGGCTACAAGACATTTCGACAAGAATAAAACAAGACCAGCAAAGCCGCCCGAATGTGCCGACAAATCCGATAGGAGCTGCACATATCTCGTTCTTAGGGCACACCGGATGAGCAAGACGACGGGTTGGCATAAACCACTGGTTGCCTGGGGCGCCGGACATCGCTTCGGTTTGGACCAAGACTCGAAGGAGAACTGGCCGGAGCTAAAATAAAGATGACCCTCGGGCTCCGAAACCCAAGGGAAAAAGGGCATAGGTGAGGCAAATGGTAAAACCAATGTTGGGCCTTCTTTGGGCGAGTCTTATTCAAAGCGAACTGTCAAGGGGTCCCATAAATCACCCGACCGCGTTAGGGACGCAAAATCCGGGAACATAATACCGATATGACGGAAACTAGGGCGGCAAGAGTGGAACAAAACACCAGGCATAAGGCCGAGCCTTCCACCCTTTACCAAGTATATAGATGCATTAATTAAATAAGATATATTGTGATATCCCAACAAGTAAACATGTTCCAACAAGGAACAACATCTCCATGTTCCAACAAGGAACAACATCTCCATGTTCCAACAAGGAACAAACTTCATCTTCACCTGCAACTAACAACGCTATAAGAGGGGCTGAGCAAAGCGGTAACATAGCCAAACAACGGTTTGATAGGGAAGGGTGACAACGGGTTAGAGGTTCATGGCAATTTGGGAGGCTTGAGCAGCAAGTGGTAGGTAACGCAGCATATCGATAGAACGAAGCAACTAGCATAACAATGATAGTAGTGAGATCCAGGGTGATGGTCATCTTGCCTGAAATCCCGCAAGGAAGAAGAACGAGTCCATGAAGAAGACGAACGAATGAAGCCGAACCAAGCGTAGACGAACGAATCCTCACGGTCGCAACGAAACAGGAACTAACAAGAAGAAGCACACAACATAGTAAACACACCACACATGAACAAGGCATGATGCACAACAAGCATGATGCATGACAAAGCTACATGAAGCTACTCATGGCAAGAGATGATGCAAACAAGAGCAACACATCAAAGCAAGTTTAAATGAGGCCGGGAACAACATAGAACAATTCTGGTAAGTCCTCATATGCAAATTTCGAAATTGGTCCAGATCTGAATAAACCTTAAGTTCAAGTTGTTAAACAGCAAGTTAAAATGCACCAAGATGATCTACACGAAATTCTAGTCAAGTTACATATAAAGTTCATTTGATTCGGAGCTACGGCCTAGAAGATATGAGCAAAACAAGTTAAACATGGCATTGATGCAAAACGCATTCAAACATCAAGAAAACACCTCAAAACAAGGATGCAACATGATAATATGAAGCTACATGCAAAATCAAGCAAGTTTCATATAGAGCACACTCAAAACGGAGCAACGGTTCAACACATACACTCTATTCAAGTCATGACAACAATCTGTCCAAAACAGCAACTAGGCATATTACAAGCACCAAAACAACATGCTACAGCATCTCAACGTAATAACAAAAGGCATGGGCATGATGTACAGGTAAAGCATAACAAAACATGAACACTGAGCTATCTCCAGAAATCACTAGAACGTGCTCAAACACACATGGCAAGATTGCAAATAATAACAGTTTCAGAATTTAGCAGAAATAACATCAGGTTGCAATGTTTAGAGCTATCAAACAACATGTTACAGGAACTTATCATGGCAAACAAAGGCATGGAATGAATCTACTAATTGCATAGAACAAAAGTCCTTTACTGACCATGAGCCAAAAAGGATCATAAGATATGATGGCACCCATGTAAACATGGCAAGTTATATGACAGATTCATACATGGCAGGAACAACAATAAGTAGGCATGTTGGTGAGCTTGAACCACTCACCACAGAGCAATACATCGCATGGCAAGGCAACCAACAGTAAGAATACATGGCATAGAAGCTATACATGGCAAGAACAACATCATAGCATACACGGATCAACTACAACAACCTTGGCAAAATTGAATAACATGTAAACAACCTGCCAGGAAACAATTTATAGCAAAAGTAGAGCTCGATTGACTCAATCTATGGCACTCCATAATTGCAAACAAGGGCATGGATGGATAGAGCATAACCATATGTTCAAAACATCCTTACTGAAGTATCTCAAAATAAGCATGGATCTCTCTGTAGCATCAAGTTAACATGGCATAAAAATATCAGCAAAACAGGGGCTGAAATCAGCAACATCATGAAGCCTAGTTTGCATGCTTGTGCTAGTCACCACAGAGATCACAAAAATACATGGCATATGAAGGAAATATGCCCTAGAGGCAATAATAAAGTTATTATTTATTTCCTTATTTCATGATAAATGTTTATTATTCATGCTAGAATTGTATTAACCTGAAACATGATACATGTGTGAATACATAGACAAACATATAGTCACTAGTATGCCTCTACTTGACTAGCTCATTAATCAAAGATGGTTATGTTTCCTAAACCATAGACATGTGTTGTTATTTGATTAATGGGATCACATCATTAGGAGAATGATGTGATTGACATGACCCATTCCGTTAGCCTAGCACTTGATCGTTTAGTATGTTGCTATTGCTTTCTTCATGACTTATACAAGTTCCTGTAACTATGATATTATGCAACTCCCGTTTACCGGAGGGACACTTTGGGTGCTACCAAACGTCACAACGTAACTGGGTGATTATAAAGGAGTACTACAGGTGTCTCCAAAGGTACATGTTGGGTTGGCGTATTTCGAGATTAGGTTTTGTCACTCCGATTATCGGAGAGGTATCTCTGGGCCCTCTCGGTAATGCACATCACTATAAGCCTTGCAAGCAATGTAGCTAATGAGTTAGTTACGGAATGATGCATTACGTGTGAGTAAAGAGACTTGCCAAGAACGAGATTGAACTAGGTATTGGATACCGACGATCAAATCTCGGGCAAGTAACATACCGATGACAAAGGGAACAACGTATGTTGTTATGCGGTTTGACCGATAAAGATCTTCGTAGAATATGTAGGAGCCAATATGGGCATCCAGGTTCCGCTATTGGTTATTGACCGAGAATAGTTCTAGGTCATGTCTACATAGTTCTCGAACCCGTAGGGTCCGCACGCTTAACGTTACGATGAAAGTTTTATTATGAGTTTATGTGTTTTGATGTACCGAAGGAGTTCGGAGTCCCGGATGAGATCGGGGACATAACGAGGAGTCTCGAAATGGTCGAGACGTAAAGATCGATATATTGGACGACTATATTCGGAGTTCGGAAAGGTTCCGAGTGATTCGGGTATTTTTGGGAGTACCGGAGAGTTACGGGAATTCGTATTGGGCCTCTTTGGGCCATACGGGAAAGGAAAGAAAGGGCCAAAAGAGTGGCCGCACCCCTCCCCTTGGACTAGTCCGAATTGGACTAGGGAGGGGGCGCGCACCCTTCCTTCCTTCTCCTTCTCTCTTCCCTTTCCTTCTCTCCTACTCCTACTACATGGAAGGGTTCCTAGTTGGACTAGGAAAGGGGAATCCTACTCCGGTGGGAGTAGGACTCCCCTAGGCGCGCCATAGAGAGGGCCGCCCTCCCTCCTCCACTCCTTTATATCTGGGGCAGGGGCACCCATGGACACACAAGTTGATCTACGGATCGTTCCTTAGCCGTGTCGGTGCCCCCTCCACCATATTCCACTTCGGTCATATCGTCGCGAGCTTAGGCGAAGCCCTGCGCCGGTGGAGCATCATCATCGTCCTGCACGCCGTCGTCTTGACGGAACTCATCCCCGACGCTTTCTGGATCGGAGCCGGGGATCTTCATCGAGCTGAACGTGTGCTGAACTCGGAGGTGCCGTGCGTTCGGTACTTGGATCGGTCGGATCGTGAAGACGTCGACTACATCAACCGCGTTGTTATAACGCTTCGCTTATGGTCTCACGAGTGCGTGGACATACACTCTCCCTCTCGTTGCTATGCCATCACCATGATCTTGCGTGTGCGTAAGAAATTTTTGAAATTACTACGTTCCCCAACAAAGGGCATCCGAGCCTGGTTTTATGCGTTGATGTCATATGCACGAGTAGAACACAAGTGAGTTGTGGGCGATATAAGTCATACCGCTTACCAGCATGTCATACTTTGGTTCGGGCGGTATTGTGAGATGAAGCGGCCCGGACCGACATTACGCCAGACGCTTACGCGAGACTGGTTTCACCGCTTGAGCACTCGTTGCTTAAAGGTGACCGCGGGTGTCTGTCTCTCTCACTTTAGTTGAACTGAGTGTGGCTACGCCCGGTCCTTGCGAAGGTTAAAACAGCACCAACTTGACAAACTATCGTTGTGGTTTTGATGCGTAGGTAAGAACGGTTCTTGCTCAGCCCGTAGCAGCCACGTAAAACTTGCAACAACAAAGTAGAGGACGTCTAACTTGTTTTTGCAGGGCATGTTGTGATGTGATATGGTCAAGACGTGATGCTATATTTTATTGTATGAGATGATCATGTTTTGTAACCGAGTTATCGGCAATCGGCGAGAGCCATATGGTTGTCGCTTTATTGTATGAAATGCAACGCCATGTAATTGCTTTACTTTATCACTAAGCATAGCGATAGTCGAGAAGCAATAGTTGGCGAGGCGACAACGATGCTACGATGGAGATCAAGGTGTCGCGCCGGTGACGATGGTGATCATGACGGTGCTTGGAGATGGAGATCACAAGCACAAGATGATGATGGCCATATCATATCACTTATATTGATTGCATGTGATGTTTATCCTTTATGCATCTTATCTTGCTTTGATTGACGGTAGCATTATAAGATGATCTCTCACTAAAATTATCAAGAAGTGTTCTCCCGAGTATGCACCGTTATGAAAGTTCTTCGTCTTTGAGACACCACGTGATGATCGGGTGTGATAGGCTCTACGCTCAAATACAACGGTGCAAAACAGTTGCGCACGCGAATACTCAAGTTAAACTTGACGAGCCTAGCATATAACAGATATGGCCTCGAACACGGAGACCGAAGGTCGGCGTGAATCATATAGTAGATATGATCAACATATTGATGTTCATCGTTGAAACTACTCCATCTCACGTGACGATCGGACATGGTGTAGTTGATATGGATCACGTAATCACTTAGAGGATTAGAGGGATGTCTATCTAAGTGGGAGTTCTTAAGTAATATGACTAATTGAACTTTAATTTATCATGAACTTAGTCCTGGTAGTATTTTGCAAATTATGTTGTAGATCAATAGCTCGCGTTGTTGTTTTCATATGTTTATTTTGATATGTTCCTAGAGAAAATTGTGTTGAAAAATGTTAGTAGCAATGATGCGGATTCGATCCGTGATCTGAGGTTTATCCTCATTGCTGCACAGAAGAATTATGTTCTTAATGCACCACTAGGTGACAGACCTATTGCAGGAGCAGATGCAGATGTTATGAATGTCTGGCTAGCTCAATATGATAACTACTTGATAGTTTAGTGCACCATGCTTAACGGCTTAGAATCGGGACTTCAAAGACGTTTTGAACGTCATGGACCATATAAGATGTTCCAGGTATTGAAGTTAATATTTCAAGCAAATACCCGAGTTGAGAGATATGAAGTCTCCAACAAGTTCTATAGCTAAAAGATGGAGGAGAATCGCTCAACTAGTGAGCAAGTGCTTAGATTGTCTGAGTACTACAATCGCTTGAATCAAGTGGGAGTTAATCTTCCAGATAAGATAGTGATTGGCAGAGTTCTCTAGTCACCATCACCAAGTTAGTGGAACTTCGTGATGAACTATAATGCAAGGGATGAAGAAAACGATTCCCAAGCTCTTCGTGATGTTGAAATCGACGAAGGTAGAAATCAAGAAAGAGCATCAAGTGTTGATGATTGACAAGACCACTAGTTTCAAGAAAAGGGAAAGAAAGGGAAACTTCAAGTAGAATGGCAAACAAGTTGTCACTCCCGTGAAGAAGGCCAAAGCTGGACCAAAGCCTGAAACTGAGTGCTTACACTGCAAAGGAAATAGTCACTGGAAGCGGAAATGCCCTAAATATTTGGTGGATAAGAAGGATGGCAAAGTGAACAAGGGTGTATTTGATATACAGGTTATTGATATGTGCCTTACTAGTGTTTATAGTAACCCCTGAGTATTTGATACTTGTTCGGTTGCTAAGATTAGTAACTCGAAACAGGAGTTACAGAATAAACAGAGACTAGTTGAAGGGGAAGTGACGATGAGTGTTGGAAGTAGTTCCAAGATTGATATGATCATCATCGCACACTCCCTATATTTTCGAGATTAGTGTTAAACCTAAATAAATGTTATTTAGCGTTTGCGTTGAACATGAATATGATTTGATCATGTTTATTGCGATACGGTTATTCATTTGAAGTTTAAGAATAATTGTTATTCTGTTTACATGAATAAGACCTTCGATGGTTACACACCCAATGAAAATAGTTTGTTGGATCTCGATCGTAGTGATACACATATTCATAATATTGATGCCAAAAGATGCAAAGTTAATAATGATAGTGCAACTTATTTGTGGCACTGCCGTTTGGGTCATATCGGTGTAAAGCGCATGAAGAAACTCCATAAAGATGGATTTTTGGAATCACTTGGTTATGAATCATTTGATGCTTGCGAACCGTGCCTTTTGGGCAAGATGACTAAAACTCCGTTCTCCGGAACAATGGAACGAAGCTCTTGACTTATTGGAAATAATACATACCGATGTATGCGATCCAATGAGTGTTGATGCTCGTGGCAAGTATCGTTATTTTCTGAACTTCACAAGATGATTTGAGCAGATATAGGTATATCTACTTGGTGAAACATAAGTCTGAAATAGTTGAAAGGTTCAAAGAATTTCAGAGTGAAGTGGAGAATCATCGTAACAAGAAAAATAAAGTTTCTACGATCTGATCGTGGAAGAGAATATTTGAGTTACGAGTTTGGCCTTCATATAAAACAATGTGAAATAGTTTCGCAACTCACGCCACCTGGAACACCACAGCTTAATGGTGTGTCCGAACGTCGTAACCGCACTTTATTGGATATGGTGCGATCTATGATGTCTCTTATTGATTTACCATTATCGTTTTGGGGTTATGCATTAGAGACAGCTGCATTCACGTTTAAATAGGGCACCATCTAAATCCATTGAGACGACACCGTATGAACTATGGTTTAGCAGTAAACCTAAGTTGTCGTTTCTTAAAGCTTGGAGTTGCGATGCTTATATGAAAAAGGTTTTCAACCTGATAAGCTCGAACCCAAATCGGAGAAGTGCGTCTTCATAGAATACCCAAAGGTAACTATTGGGTACACCTTCTATCACAGATCCGAAGGCAAGTTATTCGTTGCTAAGATGGATCCTTTCTAGAGAAGAAGTTTCTCTCGAAAGAAGTGAGTGGGAGGAAAGTAGAGCTTGATAAGGTAATTTGTACCATCTCCCGAATTGGAAAGTAGTGCATCACAAAAATCAGTTCCAGTGATTCCTACACCAATTAGTGAGGAAGTTAATGATGATGATCATGAAACTTCAGATCAAGTTGCTACCAAACCTCGTAGGTCTTCCAGAGTAAGATCCGCACTGAGTGGTACGGTAATCATGTTCGGAAGTCATGTTACTAGACCATGATAAACCTACGAACTATGAGGAAGCGATGATGAGCCCAGATTCATGAAATGGCTTGAGGCCATGAAATCTGAGATAGGATCCATGTATGAGAACAAAGTATGGACTTTGATTGACTTGCTCGTTGATCGCAAGCCATGTTAAATAAATGGGTCTTCAAGAGGAAGACGGACACCGATAGTAGTGTTACTATCTACAAAGCTCGACTTGTCACAAAAGGTTTTCGACAAGTTCAAGGTGTTGACTACAATGAGATTTTCTCAATCAGTAGCGATGCTTAAGTCTGTCCGAATCATGTTAGCAATTGCCACATTTTATGAAATCTGGCAAATGGATGTCAAAACTGCATTCTTTAATGGATTTATTAAAGAAGAGTTGTATATGATGCAACCAGAAGGTTTTGTCAATCCTAAAGGAGCTAACAAAATGTGCAAGCTTCAGTGATCCATCTATGGACTGGTGCAAGCATCTCGGAGTTGGAATAAAACGCTTTGATAGTGTGATCAAAGCATATGGTTTTATATAGAATTTTGGAGAAGTCTGTATTTACAAGAAAGTGAGTGGGAGCACTACAACATTTCTGATAAGTATATGTGAATGACATATTGTTGATCGGTAATAATGTAGAATTATTCTGCAAAGCATAAAGGAGTATTTGAAAGGAGTTTTTCAAAGAAAGACCTCAGTAAAACTACTTACATATTGAGCATCAAGATCTATTGAGATAGATCAAGACGCTTGATAAGTTTTTCAATAAGTACATACCTTGTCAAGATTTTGAAGTAGTTCAAAATGAAACAGTCAAAGAAAGGTTCTTGCCTGTGTTGCAAACGTGTGAAATTGATTAAGACTCAAATCCCGACCACGGCAGAAAATAGAAAAGAGAATGAAAGTCATTCCCTATACCTTAGTCATAGGTTCTATAAAGTATGCTATGCTATGTACCAGAACTATTGTATACCTTGCTCTGAATTTGGCAAGGGAGTACAATAGTGATCTAGGAGTAGATCACTGGACATTGGTCAAGAACATCCTTAGTGAGGACTAAGGAAATATTTCTCGATTATGGAGGTGATAAAAAAGCCCGTCAGAAAGAGTTACATCGATGCAAGCTTTTTACACTAATCCAGATGACTCTAAGTCTCAATCTGGATACATATTGAAAGTGGGAGCAATTAGCTAGAGTAGCTCCGCAAGAGCATTGTAGACATAGAATATTTGCAAAATACATACGGCTCAGATATGATGCACCCGTTGACTAAGCTTCTCTCACGAGCAAAACATGATCATACTTTAGTACTCTTTGGGTGTTAATCACATAGCGATGTGAACTAGATTATTGACTCTAGTAAACCCTTTGGGTGTTGGTCACATGACGATGTGAACTATGGGTGTTAATCACATACGATGTGAATATTAATGTTGAATCACATGATGATGTGAACTAGATTATTGACTCTAGTGCAAGTGGGAGACTGAAGGAAATATGCCCTAGAGGAAATAATAAAGTTATTATTTATTTCCTTATTTCATGATAAATGTTTATTATTCATGCTAGAATTGTATTAACCGGAAACATGATACATGTGTGAATACATAGACAAACATATAGTCACTAGTATGCCTCTACTTGACTAGCTCATTAATCAAAGATGGTTATGTTTCCTAAACCATAGACATGTGTTGTTATTTGATTAATGGGATCACATCATTAGGAGAATGATGTGATTGACATGACCCATTCCGTTAGCCTAGCACTTGATCGTTTAGTATGTTGCTATTGCTTTCTTCATGACTTATACAAGTTCCTCGTAACTATGATATTATGCAACTCCGCTTACGGAGGGACACTTTGGTGCTACCAAACGTCACAACGAATCGGGTGATTATAAAGGAGTACTACAGGTGTCTCCAAAGGTACATGTTGGGTTGGCGATTTGAGATTAGGTTTTGTCACTCCGATTATCGGAGAGGTATCTCTGGGCCCTCTCGGTAATGCACATCACTATAAGCCTTGCAAGCAATGTAGCTAATGAGTTAGTTACGAATGATGCATTACGAACGAGTAAAGGACTTGCCATGCGAGATTGAACTAGGTATTGGATACCGACGATCAAATCTCGGGCAAGTAACATACCGATGACAAAGGGAACAACGTATGTTGTTATGCGGTTTGACCGATAAAGATCTTCGTAGAATATGTAGGAGCCAATATGGGCATCCAGGTTCCGCTATTGGTTATTGACCGAGAATAGTTCTAGGTCATGTCTACATAGTCTGCACGCTTAACGTTACGATGACAGTTTTATTATGAGTT
This sequence comes from Aegilops longissima, assembly GCA_021605205.1. Lineage (NCBI taxonomy): Eukaryota > Viridiplantae > Streptophyta > Magnoliopsida > Poales > Poaceae > Aegilops > Aegilops longissima. The sequence goes on along the minus strand of JAHIAM010006470.1, from coordinate 41,387 downwards.
TATGAGTTTTGATGTACCGAAGGAGTTTGGAGTCCCGGATGAGATCGGGGACATAACGATGAGTCTCGAAATGGTCGAGACGTAAAGATCGATATATTGGACGACTATATTCAGAGTTCGGAAAGGTTCCGAGTGATTCGGGTATTTTTGGGAGTACCGGAGAGTTACGGGAATTCATATTGGGCCTCTTTGGGCCATACGGAAAGGAAAGAAAGGGCCAAAGAGTGGCCGCACCCTCCCTTGGACTAGTCCGAATTGGACTAGGGAGGCGCACCCTTCCTTCCTTCTCCTTCTCTCTTCCTTTCCTTCTCTCCTACTCCTACTACATGGAAGGGTTCCTAGTTGGACTAGGAAAGGGAAATCCTACTCCGGTGGGAGTAGGACTCCCCTAAAGCGCGCCATAGAGAGGGCCGGACCTCCCTCCTCCGCTCCTTTATATACGAGGCAGGGGCACCCATGGACACACAAGTTGATCTACGGATCGTTCCTTAGCCGTGTCTGTGCCCCCTCCACCATATTCCACTTCGGTCATATCGTCATGAGCTTAGGCGAAGCCTGCGCCGGTGGAGCATCATCATCGCCACCACCACCGTCGTCTTGACGGAACTCATCCCCGACGCTTTCTTTGGATCGGAGCCCGGGATCGCCATCGAGCTGAACGTGTGCTGAACTCGGAGGTGCCGTGCGTTCGGTACTTGGATCGGTCGGATCGTGAAGACGTACGACTACATCAACCGCATTGTTATAACGCTTCCGCTTACGGTCTACGAGGGTACGTGGACATACACTCTCCCCTCTCGTTGCTATGCCATCACCATGATCTTGCGTGTGCGTAGGAATTTTTTTGAAATTACTACGTTCCCCAACAGCATACACCCCTGTAAATATGGCATGGCATACAAAACACATGTAGGACTCAAGTTCATAGGGTGCACACATCAATCATGGCAAAAATGACAAAAGTGCATGTTCTGTTAAGAAACAGAAACTAACATCACATAGCCCTCTTCCAACAGCATTTCGGGCATCAAGATGAGCTCAAATGAAAATGATGCAATGAGATGAAATGATGTACTCATCGAGTCGAACATTTCGGTGTGCTATACGCCCAAAACGGAGCCACGAGTGCCAAGTTATGGCATGATGAAAATGCATGAAAATTACTGCAGAATCGGGGACTTAGTGAAAAATCAACCTCCGAAACTGGACGGGACGAAGCGGGACGAGGAGATCCGGGCGGGGAGGCGCGTGTTTGGTTGGATGAGGTGGTGGATCTCATCCACCCGGCGGTTCCGGGCCGGATCTCGCCGGATCCGGCCGGAGACGGCGACGGCGAAGCGCGGCGTGGCACGGAAGCGGTGGGCGCGGCGACGCCGCCGGAGGAAGGCGCCAGAGGGCGCCGCCGACCGGGGCGGCGAAGTCGCCAGCGAGGGCCGCCGGGACGGCGGCAAGGAGGCGGCCGGAGGCGCGGACGCCGGGGCTCGCGGCGGCGGCCGGCCGCCGGCGGCGGCGGGGGTTGGGCGAGCGCCGCCGCGGAGGGCGGGGCGACGGCGCGGGCGGCGGCGGCCAGCGGCGGCGCTGGCCGGGCCGGGCGCGGAGGCGGCGGGCGCGGTCGGGCCGGGCGGCTTTGCCTGCCTGAACCCCATGGCGGCGGCGGCGTGGCGGCGGAGGGCCACGTGGCGCTCCCGATTAGGCGGCGGGCGGCGTGGGCGTGTCTGCTGGGTGGACACGTCCGGCGGCAGGAGGAGGAAGATGCTAGGGTTAGGGGGAGAATCATCCGCGAATTTCGGGGGAGAGGGCATATTTATAGATTCTGGGAGCTAGGAGAGTCCAAATGAGGCACGGTTTTCGGCCACGCGATCGTGATCGAACGGCGGAGAGCATGGAGGGGAGTTAGGTGGGTTTTGGGCCACTTTGGAAGGGGTGTTGGGCTGCACACAGAAGAGGCCTTCTGGTTACCGGTTAACCGTTGGAGTATCAAACGACCTCCAAATGGCACGAAACTTGACAGCGGTCTACGGTGCTATACCAAGGCCGCTTGACAAACCTCATTCCATTCCGAGAAAGTTTAACACCCTTTACGAAAATAGGTAAAAGGGGGCGCCGGGAGACATAGGAGTGCCGGATTGCAAAACGGACAACGGGGAAAATGCTCGGATGCATGAGACGAACACGTATGCAAAATGAGATGCACATGATGAAATGATATGAAATGCAGATGATGACATGGCAAAGTGCAACACGCAAGCAAATGACATGGCAATGACGGCAAATAACTGACAGACACCTGGCGCATCGGATCCGGGGCGTTACAACACTCCTCCACTAACAAGAGATCTCGTCCCGAGATCTTAGGACCGAGACGGAAGGGAAAAAGGGATGAGGTGAAACAAGAAACGCAAGAGAGAAGAGGCAAGAATCGAGAGCACTCGAGAAGAAGAGAGGAACCACGAGAATGACGAGAATCGAAAGCTCACGGAATCAAGATAGACTCTGAAACAACTCCTGTTAGAACGAGATAAGAAACGAATAAGACTGAAAGGATTTGTGCAGCACTCCGGCTGAACATGGAAGGAGTTGGAACTGAGTTTGACAAAATGGAACGATAGTTGATGAGAGGAACAACACAATGCCTCCGGAAGAATTGAAAGAATTTAATGAAAAGAACTTAGAAGGAAGGATTGAACGGAGTTGTTGATAAAATCACCAACGAAAAGAAATAAGCTTGTTGTGGGCTTATAGGTAACATCTCAAGATCATAAGATGATAACCGGCCACAAACGGAAATGATTGGATAGTTGAGAAGAACGAAGAAATACAAAACTCCACTTCAAAAGAATACGGAGAGTTAATTACACTTAGAGATGCAAGAAGAAAAGGTACTTGAATTCCTCCAAAAGAATCTTGATGAACACTTGAAGAATGAATCAAATCATGACGAGCCACCGTGAAGAACTCCGGTAACAAAAGGATGATGAGATAGAATGAAGGAAGAAAGAATAAGATGAGCGTTGCGATGATTTAGATGGAGGTTCCGACGAGATGGTCGAAGGAAATTTGAACTCCGGAAAAGAAAAGATGAAAAGACTTGGAACTAGAATTTATTCCTCAAGAACAAACTCTGGAGGAAGGGATTACTCACTTTGAGGAAATAAGAATAAGATTTATTGTATGCTTATCCTGCATCAAATTAAATTGATGACAAGCAATGGATTTTGCATATTACTTATTCTTCTTGAAAAGGATTGAGGGGGGTATAGCACAAAACTTGAGGAAGTTTTCATGAACAACCGGTAGAATTGGAAGGAACGAATGAATTAATATGATAATCAAAGAAAAAGAATCTTGAACGAACCACCGTTAGCATTCGGAAATGACTGACGAAAGAGAATGAATCGCCGGGAAAAATTAGAAAAGCCCAAAGATACTTGAGGGAATTTAGATACAAGAGAATGAAGAGATCATGAACTGATTAGAGGATACTTGAACGAAGCACCGGAAGAATATTGAGACGAACGAAGGGGCATGAATATGGAATAATTGGAGAACGAATTTGAAAAACTTAGAATGGAGAGATATTTCGAAAGATGGCCTCCGGATGATCGAGAGCGAAAGCAACACCCGAAGTACTCCGGATGGATGAAAAGAATTGCACAACTGGAAACAACTGGATAGGATAACATCGAGCTAGCACCATGAATCTCCGGTAGAACGGACAAGATTTAGAGGGAAAACTCTTCTTCTATCTTGAAATGACGACGGGGAACACCACCAAAATAACTGAGGTACTCCGGTAGAATGAAAAGCAAAAGAGGTTGAGTCAACAATGAAATGGTTTGAAATCGATCTTGAAAAGGCATCTGACTGATGAAGTTCATTCTTACGTCAAACTCCGAAAAGAATTGAGAATAACTCCGGGGAAATTAGAAGAGCCAGGTAAGATCCTGGGAAAAGACCTGTGGGTTAGGGTCCACTAAAGAGAAAAAACACCGTTGGAAAGAATTGTTGAACAGATAGATGATGCACCGGAACAATTGAGATATTTGAATGAGGTGACAACCTCGAATTAATTAGAACACAGACGAATCTCCTGATATGTCTTCCGAACTCCGGAATGATAAACTGGCGAGAGGAGAACGAGCAAAGAGAACACTTCGAGGAAAAGAATATGATCGACAACGAAAAACTTGAATTGAGTCCACCGGAGAAGAAAAGAGATGAAGAATGACGAACAAGACGAGAATTCACCGGTTGAAATAATTTACGAAAGACTGAAGAGGTTCCGCACGAATGAGATAGCTGGTCGAGAGAGAGTCAGACTCCGGGAAGAAAAGGGTGGGTGGGCGGGAAAACACAGAGGCAACTTGGAAGGGGAACCGACGAACAACTTGAAGAGAAAACACCGGTTGAGAACAAAGAGGATAGAAAGCAAAGACTTCGCACGAGTAGGATCGATACTCGATTACGGACTCCGGTTCCGAGAGGAAGGGAGGGCGGGTGGGAAAAACAAGGTGTCACGCCCAATATGCGACCCTATCCAAAAGGAACATGAAGGTCCCACCAAGGATAGACCCGCATATTGAAACGCTTTTGCAAGGTGGATATCATTACATCAACATTACATAATAGATGGGGATACATACATAAGGCACAAATGCCACAAGAATACATCAACATCATATACAAGATCAACATCCGACTACGGATGAAACATAAACAAAGCTCAAACAACATCCACCACTGCTAGCCCAGCTGCCGACCGGAACCTATCCCCGATCAAGAAGAAGCGTAAGAAGAACTCCAAGACAAGCAAACATCGCTCTCACGCCATGATCATCGCACAACCTGTACCGCAATCGGTGGTGTAGTAATCTGTGAGTCACGAGGACTCAGCAATCCCATTACCATGGGTATCAAGACTAGCAAAGCTTAATGGGAAAGGAAGGGGTAAAGTGGTGAGGTTGCAGCAGCGACTAAGCATATATGGTGGCTAACATACGCAAATGAGAGCGAGAAGAGAAACAAAGGAACGGTCGTCAACTAGTAATGATCAAGAAGTGATCCTGAACTCCTACTTACGCCGACATAACCCGAAACCGTGTTCTCCTCTCGATCAACCCCAAAAGAGACACTCACGATTACGCACACGGTTGGTGTATTTTAATAAAGATCAACTTCGGTTTTCTACAACCGACATTAACAAATTCCCATCTGCCACATAACCGCGGCACGGCTTTGAAAGTTCAAACCCTGCAGGGTGTCCCAACTTAGCCCATGATAAGCTCTCGCGATCAACGAAGGATATTCCTTCTCCCGGAAGACCCGATCAGTCTCGAATCCGGCTACAAGACATTTCGACAAGAATAAAACAAGACCAGACAAGACCGCCTGATCTTGCCGGCAATCCCGATAGGAGCTGCACATATCTCTTTCTCAGGGCAACACCGGATGAGACATCCTACGAGTAAAACCAAACCTCGAGTTGCCACGAGGGGCCCCGATCTACTCGGTTCGAGCCAGCACTTAGAGAAGCAACGCCCGGGGCTAAATAAAGATGACCCTCGGGTTGGTGACCCAAGGGAAAGGGTATAGGTGGTGGTGAGGCAAATGGTAAAACCAAGGTTGGGCCTTCTTTGGAGGAGTCTTATTCAAAGCGAACTGTCAAGGGGTCCCATAAATCACCCGACCGCGTTAGGGACGCAAAATCCGGGAACATAATACCGATATGACGGAAACTAGGGCGGCAAGAGTGGAACAAAACACTGCATAAGGCCGAGCCTTCCACCCTTTACCAAGTATATAGATGCATTAATTAAATAAGATATATTGTGATATCCCAACAAGTAAACATGTTCCAACAAGGAACAACATCTCCATGTTCCAACAAGGAACAAACTTCATCTTCACCTGCAGCTAACAACGCTATAAGAGGGGCTGAGCGAAAGCGGTAACATAGCCAAGCAACGGTTTGCTAGGAAGGGTGCAAAGGTTAGAGGCTGACATGGCAAATTGGGATGGCTTGATAAACAGGTAATAGGTAGCGGAGCATAGCGATAGAACGAAGCAACTAGCATAGCAATGGTAGTGGTGAGATCCAGGGTAGCGGTCATCTTGCCTGAAATCCCGCAAGGAAGAAGAACGAGTCCATGAAGAAGATGAACGGGCGTAGTCGAACGAATCCTCACAAACGCAACATTACCAGAACCGAGAAGCAACACCGGAAAGAAACAAACAACATGGTAAATGCACAAGCATAAACATGGCATGATGCACAATCAAGTATGATGCATATCCGGTTTAATGAGGCATGGCATGGCAAAGTGCAACAAACAATACTACAAATTAAGTGGAGCTCAATATGCAACGGGTTGCATATTGACAAAACACCACATTGACATATTTAGTTTGATCTCGTTTAGGTACACAACAATATTAAATGTTTTTAAACATGGCAAGGGGTGAAGCATAATTAAACTAACTACTTAGGCAAGTTTAAATGAGGCCGAAATAAGAAACAACAATTCGGAAAAACCTCATGAGCAATATTTTAGATTCGGTACTGTTCTGCCCTATACACAATTTTAGAGTTGTTAAACAGGAAAATAAAGTGCACCACGTTAAACTAGGCATTTTTCCACCCCATTTACATATAAAGTTTATTAAAATCCGAGCTACGGTTATTTAGTTATGAAATAAATCATTTTAACATGGCATATTAGCAAATTTAAATAAACAGCAAGTTAAACATTTTAACATGGGATGAAAATGGCATATTATTAATCTACACCAAATTCTAAGCATTTTACATATATAAATCATTTACATAAGATGCACAGATCATGAGTTATTATATGCATGAAGTGCAAGGGGTTTCGCAAATCTGTTAAATCACCGGATAAATAGACAAATTAGCAGCGCAGAAAAAAACCGCTGCCCGAAACTGTGGCCCAAAGTGCACAGGAGAGGGGAGGGTCTTGTTCACCCCGGCCAAGGCCCGGGCGGTGGAAGAGGCGCTGGCACGGGAGGCGCTAGGCGCTCGTCTGTGGCTCACGCGGCGCCGAAGCCGGGCAGGCGCCGGAGTGGAAGCGGTCAACGCGCGACGACGCAGATGAGCGGGCGCCTAAATCCCGAAGCAGAGGACACAGGCGGCGGTGAACCTGGCGCTGGCGTCTCCCAGCGACGAGGACAGGAGCGGCACGGAGGAGGTCTGGGGATGGGTGGTCCATGGCGGAGGCGGCGAGATCCGGCGGTTGCCGGCCGGATATGACGCGAAACGGCAGCGGTGGAGCTCAGGGGCGGCCATGGCGACGGCGTCCTGGTTCAGAGAGAGAGAGAGATGTGAGAGGAGGGAGCAGAAGGGAGAGATGGAGGGCAGGGGCACCGCGACCTGAGCGTGATGGCGCTCGCAGGCGGTTGGGGAGGAGGGCACGTCGGCGCTTGCTGCTGGTTCGAACGACGAGCGGCGGGGCGAAGCTCCTGATGCGGGACTGCGAGGACGGACGCGCTCGGGAGGAGAAGAAGGAGGGCGACGACGCTGCCGGAGTTGGGGTCCTCGGCCGCGGGATGTGGAAGGAGGAGCTCGTGCTCCTGGTCTCTGCTCGGGAGGCGCGAAGCAGAGGAGACCGGCGCCTGGCGGGCTGTGCGGGGACGAGGAGACGCGAGGCTGCAGGGAGCTCCGGCTGCGCGAGAATTTGGAGGAGAAGGTGCTCGGGCATGAGGAGATCGACGAGCTTGGGGCCTTGGGCGGCTTCACGATCCATTCGGGATCGAGGGGAGAAGAGGTAGGCTTCGGGCGCCAGGGCAAGAAGTAGAGGAGGAGCTCGGGATCGAGGCTGCTGTGATTTGGGTGGCACGCAGAACAAGGGAGGTGGTCGGAGATCTGGTTGGTGATTTGGATCGGGAGGGGATCCCAAGGAGGAGGAGACAGGGTGGAGGTTTTTGCGGCGGCGGGGAGGAAATGATTGATGGGACTGCCTAGTCTAGGGTTTGGACTGATTTATATATACATCCGGTGGATTAGGCTAGGGGTATATAGTCCCTCCGATCGAAATCAAACGACCGAGAATAAATAGGTTAGGGAGTCTAATAAACAAAACGGAGATGTTTTATAGACGTTTGGGGATGATCCGGATTCATCGGTAACGACTGCCCGGGTCGGGTTCGGGGGGAGTTTCAGACACGCGCGCGACGGGTTTGGCAAAACACCATGGAGACAAGGGGTTTTGATGAGCTCAGAAAAGAGAGAGAAGAGAGCGGTCCGTTGATCCGAGAGGGTCAACAGGACAAGGAAGAAGCGGCAACTACGAGCGAATGCAAGCTTTATGAAAACAATGCCGATGCAATGCACATGATGCCATGAGATGAAATGCAAGACATGAACAAAAAGCAAAACAAAAGACAAAACCCAACCACGGAGGAAATAAAATATCGCATCTCCGGAAAAGGCAAGAGTTGGAGTTACGAATATGGAAAGTTGTATCCAGGGCGTTACAACACTCCACCACTACGAGAGGATCTCGCCCCAGATCTAGGATGGCACCGAGAGAAACTGAAGAGGAAGAGAAGAGGTAAAACTAAGTTGCTTCTTTGACGAACGAGTGAAACCACGAACCTTGAGAGGTTGAGCAATTTAAAAGAAAGAGTACAACAGAGATGAACGAGATTGCAAACAATCCGGTAGAAAAGAGGAACAAGGAGTATTACGGGAACTTGCAGGTTGCAAAAACATGAAAATAAGAGCTTCACGAATGAAAAGAATATGACCACCTCGGTATAATGAGATAGCCAAGGAACAAGAATGACAGAATTTGGACAGCACTCCGGTAGAAAAGAGAAGAAAACTTGATGAGATGAAAAGATATTGAAGAGATGATACAACACTCCGGTTAAATGGATAAGCAAGAAAAGAACACGATCCTCACAAAACGAGGTGATTGGTGAAGAGCACAACATCACAATGCCTCCGGAAATAACGCATGATAGTTAGATAGTTGGAATGAATAGAACGAAGAATGAAACCAACATCTCCTCCATAAATGAATTTGAAAGAGCATCCTTACGAAGTAGAATTGAACGGAGTTGTTTGAAAAAACAACAATGGTAAGAATAAGCTTGTTATGGGCTTATGGCAAACATCTCAAAATGATGAGGTGACAACCCGCCATTAACAGAAACAATTGATTGGTTGAGATCAATGAAGATAAGAGAAACTTATTTCACCGGGAGGACACATGAAGAACTTGGGTCATTTACAAGCACCATAAATAGCAACAATCCTTAGGGAAAGCTTTAGGTGAAATATAACCCAAGATAACTCCAACAAAAAGATTGATTGGTTGGAAAGATCTCTTGAATGAAGAGAAAATAATGGATTTAAAATACCTCATTCTTGACAACATGTGAATCATGAAACACGAACTCAAATTGTCCAGAATGACATAACACCACCTCAAATGACAAGGTAGAATGAATTGCACTTCGAAATGCAAGATGAGGAATACTTGAGCTCCTCAAAACAAAACATGTGTTGAGCACCATGTTTAATTTTGAGTATAGCTTGGCGGATCATAACTTCGAGAGAAATCTTGAAGAACAATTGAAGAATGAAAAGAATCCTTGACGAACTACCATGTAGAGCCTCCATGAAGAACTCCGGTAATAAAAAGGATGATAAAAAGAAAGAGAAGTTGAGAACACAAGTTGAAGCCTTGCGATGATTTAGATGGAGCTTCGCGACGAGATAATGCGGAAAACTTGGAACTCCGGAAAAGAAAAGATGAACATCTTAGAAACGATAATTACTTCATCATGAACAATCTCCGGAAGAAAAGAATTGAATCACCTCGAGGAAATAAGAATAAGATTTATTGTATGCTTAACCTTCATCAAATTAAATTGATGACAAGCAATGGATTTGGCATACTACTTATTCCCGTGGAAAGGATTAAGATAGATATAGCGCAAACTTGAGAAGGTATTGATGGAACCACCGGTGGAATTTGGAAACAACGAATGATTTGATATGATAACAAAGGAAGAGAAATCTTGAACGAACCACCGTAAGAATTGAAAATGAACATAGCAAAGGCACAATTCACCGGGAAGAATTGGAAAACGAATGAAGATACTTGAGAGAATTTAGATACATGAGAACGAAGAGATCATGAACTGATTAGAGGATATTTGAATGATGCACCGGTAAGATTTGGAGAATGATAGCTACACGCTGAGAATGAAGAATTATGACATGATGGCCTTCGGAGGAAAGAAATGGAAACAACTCATGAAATGCTCCGGATGGGTGAAAAGAATTCCCACAATCTAAAACAATTATGAGAGGATGGCATCAAGCTAGAACCATGAATCTTGAAGTGAATGGAGCAAGATTTAAGAGAAACTCTTCTTCGATCTTCAGATGTTGAGAATGACGACGAGAAACAACACCAAATTGTTGAGAAACTCCGGAAAGATTAAACGAGGAAAGGTTGAGCCAGAGATGAAAAGAATTTGAAAGCGGCCTAGGCGAAGGCATGTGACTGATGAAAATTCATTCTTACATCACACTTGAAAAGAATTTTTTTTTGGAAGCTCCGGGAAAATTAGAAGAGTCAGGTAAGATCCTGGGAAAAGACCTATGGGTTAGGGCCCACTCGAAAGAAACATCATTGAAGGATTGCTTGAAATAAAGATTGCACAGGTAGAATTAAATGGCTTGAATGAGATAACAACCTCAAAATAACTTGAACGGATTGAGAATGGAAACATGAATCTTGTGAGATATCTTCAGCACTCCGGAACAAATGGGAAGCGAGAAGTGAACAATTAAGAGATGCACCGACATGGAAAAACATTTGAAACGAGGAAAGGGATATGATCAACACCGAAAGCTTGAATTAAATCCACCGAAAAAGAATACGAGAATGAAGAATGATGAACTTGAAACTGTTGAGCATCTTCATGGGAAACACCGGATAAAAACATTGATTGAAAAGAGTGAAGAGACTTCACATGAACAAATGGATACTCGATTAAAATATATAAGTCCTTAAAGAAAAGGGTGGGAGGGCGGGAAAACAAAGAAAACTTGGGACGGATGAAACAAACACCGTTGAGAAAAAACTCTCGCAGATGTTGAAAATGATCGGATCCACTTGAAGAGAAGCACGCCGGTTGGAAAAGAATTAACATGACGACCTCGATGATCAAGAAGGATTAGTATTCACATAGCAATATGAGAACACCATTTAGGAAAAGGTATGGATTCAACATTTGACTTCGAAGCAACTCGAATACCACAAATAAAACAAAACAAAGGATTTGGCTTGCAGAATAAGCCAGAACAAATACATATGATAGAGATTTACCCAATCTCATATCATGCATCTGTCGGAAAGATATTCTAGGAGCTACTTGAATTCCCACCTATAAACTCCCGAAACTTTCTGGTTATGCAATCAGGTGTTGGGGATACAGGGGACACAAAATATATCACCCAAACTAACAATACCTAGATCCAGCTATATCCATCCGTCAACACATAACCAAGAAATCCTCGGAAATCGTGTACCTCGACCTTCGAAAAGCATCCGTTATACAAGTCATGGCAATACTCCCGAGCTCGCCCCAGTATTGGGTTATCGGGGTTATCTCACCAACAACTGCACAAAAGAGATTTCGATGTCGGTAAAACTCAGGTATTCCAGAATTGCAACGATAAAATTGTGACGACAACACCTCGGAGCCCAACTCCCCGGGACACTGCCACAACCCCTAAATGTCAGGAGGCACCAAGAACAATGTTCTCGTCACAAGACTATCGGAACGATCCCAAGATACCCGCGTGATCCTAAAAAAAAATTCGTGAAATTTGAGGAGAGGAAAGACAAAACATCTACGTCAGGAGACCTCACCAGAGCGACGAAGGGACTGAGGAGTAAAAAGAATCCTACTCTCCGAAATATATAATCCTAAGACTCAAAATAGTTTTCTTCTAGACTCAACAACGGCCAACAAACAAGGGGGCTCCTAAGGTCGGTCGAGGCTCGATACCAACTTGAACACGCCTAATATGCGACCCTATCCAAAAGGAACTCAAGGTCCCACCAAGGATAGACCCGATATTGAAACGCTTTGCAAGGTGGATATCATTACATCAAAATTACATAATAGATGAGGATACATACATAAGGCACAAATGCCACAAGAATACATCAACATCATATACAAGATCAACATCCGACTACGGATGAAACATAAACAGAAGCTCAAACAACATCCACCTGCTAGCCCAGGCTGCCGACCGAACCTATCCCCGATCAAGAAGAAGCGTAAGAAGAACTCCAAGACAAGCAAACATCGCTCTCACGCCATGATCATCGCACAACCTGTACACGCAATCGGTGGTGTAGTAATCTGTGAGCCACGAGGACTCAAAGAATCCCATTACCATGGGTATCAAGACTAGCAAAGCTTAATGGGAAAGGAAGGGGGTAAAGTGGTGAGGTTGCAGCAGCGACTAAGCATATATGGTGGCTAACATACGCAAATGAGAGCGAGAAGAGAAACAAAGGAACGGTCGTCAAGTAGTAATGATCAAGAAGTGATCCTGAACTCCTACTTACGTTAGACATAACCCAGAAACCGTGTTCTCCTCTCGATCAACCCCGAAAAGAGACACTCACGGTTACGCACACGGTTGGTGTATTTTAATAAAGATCAACTTCGGTTTTCTACAACCGACATTAACAAATTCCCATCTGCCACGTAACATGGCACGGCTTTCAAAGTTCAAACCCTGCAGGGTGTCCCAACTTAGCCCATGATAAGCTCTCGCGATCAACGAAGGATATTCCTTCTCCCGGAAGACCCGATCAGTCTCGAATCCGGCTACAAGACATTTCGACAAGAATAAAACAAGACCAAAGAAGACCGCCTGATGCGCCGACAATCCCGATAGGAGCTGCACATATCTCTTTCTCGTGGCAACACCGGATGAGACATCCTCTGAGTAAAACCAAACCTCGAGTTGCCACGAGGGGCCCCGTGATTCTACTTCGGTTCAAAGCCAGACTTAGAGAAGCACCGCCCGGGGCTAAATAAAGATGACCCTCGGGTTGGCCGACCCAAGGGAAAGGGTATAGGTGGTGGTGAGGCAAATGGTAAAACCAAGGTTGGGCCTTGCTGGAGGAGTCTTATTCAAAGCGAACTGTCAAGGGGGTCCCATAAATCACCCGACCGCGTTAGGGACGCAAAATCCGGGAACATAATACCGATATGACGGAAACTAGGGCAGCAAGAGTGGAACAAAACACCAGGCATAAGGCCGAGCCTTCCACCCTTTACCAAGTATATAGATGCATTAATTAAATAAGATATATTGTGATATCCCAACAAGTAAACATGTTCCAACAAGGAACAACATCTCCATGTTCCAACAAGGAACAAACTTCATCTTCACATGCAGCTAACAACGCTATAAGAGGGGCTGAGCGAAAGCGGTAACATAGCCAAGCAACGGTTTGCTAGGAAGGGTGCAAAGGTTAGAGGCTGACATGGCAAATTGGGATGGCTTGATAAACAGGTAATAGGTAGCGCAGCATAGCGATAGAACGAAGCAACTAGCATAGCAATGGTAGTAGTGAGATCCAGGGTAGCGGTCATCTTGCCTGAAATCCCGCAAGGAAGAAGAACGAGTCCATGAAGAAGATGAACGGGCGTAGTCGAACGAATCCTCACAAACGCAACATTACCGGAACCGAGAAGCAACACCGGAAAGAAACAAACAACATGGTAAATGCACAAGCATAAACATGGCATGATGCACAATCAAGTATGATGCATGTCCGGTTTAATGAGGCATGGCATGGCAAAGTGCAACAAACAATACTACAAATTAAGTGGAGCTCAATATGCAACGGGTTGCATATTGACAAAACACCACATTGACATATTTAGTTTGATCTCGTTTAGGTACACAACAATATTAAATGTTTTTAAACATGGCAAGGGGTGAAGCATAATTAAACTAACTACTTAGGCAAGTTTAAATGAGGCCGGAAATAAGAAACAACAATTCCGGAAAAACCTCATGAGCAATATTTTAGATTCGGTACTGTTCTGCCCTATACACAATTTTAGAGTTGTTAAACAGGAAAATAAAGTGCACCACGTTAAACTAGGCATTTTTCCACCCCATTTACATATAAAGTTTATTAAAATCCGAGCTATGGTTATTTAGTTATGAAATAAATCATTTTAACATGGCATATTAGCAAATTTAAATAAACAGCAAGTTAAACATTTTAACATGGGATGAAAATGGCATATTATTAATCTACACCAAACTCTAAGCATTTTACATATATAAATCATTTACATAAGATGCACAGATCATGAGTTATTATATGCATGAAGTGCAAGGGGGTTTCTGCAAATCTGTTAAATCACTGGATAAATAGACAAATTCGCAGCGCAGGAAAAAAACCTACGCGGCCCGAAACTGTGTGGCCCAAAGTGCACAGGAGAGGGGGAGGGGTCTTGCTCACCCTGGGCCAAGGCCCGGGCGGTGGAAGAGGCGCTGGGCCTGGGAGGCGCTAGGCCGGCCAAGGAGGAGGAGACAGGGTGGAGGTTTTTGCGGCGGCGGGGAGGAAATGATTGATGGGACTGCCTAGTCTAGGGTTTGGACTGATTTATATATACATCCGGTGGATTAGGCTAGGGGTATATAGTCCCTCCGATCGAAATCAAACGACCGAGAATAAATAGGTTAGGGAGTCTAATAAACAAAACGGAGATGTTTTATAGACGTTTGGGGATGATCCGATTCATCGGTAACGACCGCCGGGTTGGGTTCGGGGAGTTTCAGACACGCTGTGACGGGTTTGGCAAAACACCATGGAGACAAGGGTTTTGATGAGCTCGAAAAAGAGAGAGAGAGAGCGGTCCGTTGATCCGAGAGGGTCAACAGGACAAGGAAGAAGCGGCAACTACGAGCGAATGCAAGCTTTATGAAAACAATGCCGATGCAATGCACATGATGCCATGAGATGAAATGCAAGACATGAACAAAAAGCAAAACAAAAGACAAAAACCCAACCACGGAGGAAATAAAATATCGCATCTCCGGAAAAGGCAAGAGTTGGAGTTACGAATATGGAAAGTTGTATCCGGGGCGTTACACAAGGACAACTTCGGACAAGGAAAAACAACGACGTCGGAGGAAGAACTGAGGATTGAACTCAAAGATGAAGAGGCTCGAGTCAACTTGACGAGAAATGCACCGGATGAAAAGAGATGAGAACCAACGATCGGAAAACCAACTGCGTGAACCTAAAGAAAAATTTGAAGGGGAAGAGGAGTAATTCAAAACACCTACGTCAAGATTCCTCACCAGAGCGATTTAAGGGGCTGAGGAGTAAAAGAATTCCTACTCTCGATATAACTAGACTCAAAATAGTTTTTCTAGACTCGACATCGCCAAACTACACGATCAATCAAGGGGGCTCTTAGGGTCGGTCGAGGCTCGATACCAACTTGTCACGCCTAATATGCGACCCTATCCAAAGAAACTCAACGGTCCCACCAAGGATAGACCCGATATTGAAACGCTTTTGCAAGGTGGATATCATTACATCAACATTACATAATAGTGGGGATACATACATAAGGCACAAATGCCACAAGAATACATCAACATCATATACAAGATCAACATCCGACTACGGATGAAACATAAACGAAACTCAAACGACATCCACCTCGCTAGCCCAGTGCTGCCGACCGAACCTATCCCCGATCGAAGAAGAAGCGAAGAAGAACTCCAAACAAGCAAACATCGCTCTCGCCATGATCATCGCGAAACCTGTACCGCAACTTTTGGTGTAGTAATCAGGAGCCACGAGGACTCAAAGAATCCCATTACCATGGGTATCGGGACTAGCAAAGCTTAAAGGGAAAGGAAGGGTAAAGTGGTGATGTTGCAGCAGCAGCTAAGCATATATGGTGGCTAACATACGCAAATGAGAGCGAGAAGAGAAACAAAGGAACGGTCGTCAACTAGTAATGATCAAGAAGTGATCCCGAACTCCCGCTTCGCCGACATAACCCGAAAACCGTGTTCTCCTCTCGATCAACCCCAAAAGAGACACTCACGGTTACGCACACGGTTGGTGTATTTTAGAAGAGTTTGCTTCAAGTTTACTACAACCGGATATTAACAAATTTCCATCTGCCACATAACCGCGGGCACGGCTCTCGAAAGTTTATACCTGCAGGGTGTCCCAACTTAGCCCATGATAAGCTCTCGCGATCAACGAAGGATATTCTTCTCCCGGAAGACCCGATCAGTCTCGAATCCGGCCACAAGACATTTCGACAAGAATAAAACAAGACCAGCAAAGCCGCCCGAATGTGCCGACAAATCTCGATAGGAGCTGCACATATCTCGCTCTCGGGCACACCGGATGAGCAAGACGACGGGTTGGCATAAACCCTGGTTGCCAGGCGCCGGACATCGCCGACGGACCAGCACTCGAAGGAGAACCGCCCGGGGCTAAAATAAAGATGACCCTCGGCTCCGAAACCCAAGGGAAAAAGGGCATAGGTGAGGCAAATGGTAAAATCAATGTTGGGCCTTCTTTGGAGGAGTCTTATTCAAAGCGAACTGTCAAGGGGTCCCATAAATCACCCGACCGCGTTAGGGACGCAAAATCCGGGAACATAATACCGATATGACGGAAACTAGGGCGGCAGTGGAACAAAACACCAGCATAAGGCCGAGCCTTCCACCCTTTACCAAGTATATAGATGCATTAATTAAATAAGATATATTGTGATATCCCAACAAGTAAACATGTTTCAACAAGGAACAACATCTCCATGTTCCAACAAGGAACAAACTTCATCTTCACCTGCAACTAACAACGCTATAAGAGGGGCTGAGCAAAGCGGTAACATAGCCAAACAACGGTTTGCTAGGGAAGGGTGACAACGGGTTAGAGGTTCATGGCAATTTGGGAGGCTTGAGTAGCAAGTGGTAGGTAACGCAGCATAGCGATAGAACGAAGCAACTAGCATAACAATGATAGTAGTGAGATCCAGGGTGACGGTCATCTTGCCTAAAATCCCGCAAGGAAGAAGAACGAGTCCATGAAGAAGACGAATGGATGAAGCCGAACCAAGCGTGATTTAACGAATCCTCATGATCATAGCAACTAAACATGAACTAACAAGAAGAAGCACACAACATAGTAAACACACCACACATGAACAAGGCATGATGCACAACAAGCATGATGCCTGACAAAGCTACATGAAGCTACTCATGGCAAGAGATGATGCAAACAAGAGCAACACATCAAAGCAAGTTTAAATGAGGCCGGGAACAACATAGAACAATTCCGGTAAGTCCTCATATGCAAATTTCGAAATTGGTCCAGATCTGAATAAACCTTAAGTTCAAGTTGTTAAACAGCAAGTTAAAATGCACCAAGATGATCTACACGAAATTCTAGTCAAGTTACATATAAAGTTCATTAAATTCGGAGCTACGGCCTAGAAGATATGAGCAAAACAAGTTAAACATGGCATTGATGCAAAACGCATTCAAACATCAAGAAAACACCTCAAAACAAGGATGCAACATGATAATATGAAGCTACATGCAAAATCAAGCAAGTTTCATATAGAGCACACTCAAAACGGAGCAACGGTTCAACACATACACTATTCAAGTCATGACAACAATCTGTCCAAAACAGCAACTAGGCATATTGCAAGCACCAAAACAACATGCTACAGCATCTCAATGTAATAACAAAAGGCATGGGCATGATGTACAGGTAAAGCATAACAAAACATGAACACTGAGCTATCTCCAGAAATCACTAGAACATGCTCAAACACACATGGCAAGATTGTAAATAATAACAGCCAGACTTTAGCGTAAATAACATCAAAGTTGCAATGTTTAGAGCTATCAAACAACATGTTACAGGAACTTATCATGGCAAACAAAGGCATGGCATGAATCTACTAATTGCATAGAACAAAAGTCCTTATGACCATGAGCCAAAAGGATCATAAGATATGATGGCACCCATGTAAACATGGCAAGTTATATGACAGATTCATACATGGCAGGAACAACAATAAGTAGGCATGTTGGTGAGCTTAAACCACTCACCACAGAGCAATACATGGCATGGCAAGGCAACCAACAGTAAGAAGACATGGCATAGGAGCTATACATGGCAAGAACAACATTATAGCATACACGGATCAACTACAACAACCTTGGCAAAATTGAATAACATGTAAACAACCTGCCAGGAAACAATTTATAGCAAAAGTAGAGCTCGATTGACTCAATCTATGGCACTCCATAATTGCAAACAAGGGCATGGATGGATAGAGCATAACCATATGTTCAAAACATCCTTATCAAGTATCTCAAAATAAGCATGGATCTCTCAGAGCATCAAGTTAACATGGCATAAAAATATCAAGAAAACAGGGGCTGAAATCAGCAACATCATGAAGCCTAGTTTGCATGCTTGTGCTAGTCACCACAGAGATCACAAAAATACATGGCATACACCCCTGTAAATATGGCATGGCATATTACAAAACACATGTAGGACTCAAGTTCATAGGGTGCACACATCAATCATGGCAAAATGATAAAGTGCATGTTCATTAAGAAATGAAACTAACATCACATAGCCCTCTTCCAACAGCATTTCGGGCATCATGATGAGCTCAAATGAAAATGATGCAATGAGATGAAATGATGTACTCATCGATTTGAACATTTCGGTATGCTATACGCCCAAAACGGAGCCACGAGTACCAAGTTATGGCATGATGAAAATGCATGAAAATTACTGCAGAATCGGGGACTTGGTGAAAAATCAACCTCCGAAACTGGACGGGACGAAGCGGGACGAGGAGATCCGGGCGAGGAGGCGCGTGTTTGGTTGGATGAGGTGGTGGATCTCATCCACCCGGCGTGTTCGGCCGGATTCGCCGGATCCGCCGGAGACGGCGACGGCGAAGCGGCGGCGCAGCACGGAAGCGGCGGGCGCGGCGACGCCGGAGGGCGCCGCCGACCGGGCGGCGGGAAGTCGCCGGCGAGGGCCGCCGGGACGGCGGGCAAGGAGGCGCGTCCGGAGGCGCGGACGCCGGGGCGGGCGGCGGCGGCCGGCGGCGGCGGGCGGCGGGTCAGGGGAGCGCTACGCCGGAGGGCACGGGCGACGGCGCGGCGGCGGCGGCCGGCCGGGCGGCCGCCATGGAGGCGGCGGCGCGCGGTGGGGTCGGGCGGGCGGGCCTGGGCCCTGGCCGGGCCGGCGGCGGCAATGGCGGGCGGAGGGTTACGTGGCGCGCCCGATTAGGCGGGCGGCGGCGCTGGACGTGTCCGCAAGGGTGGACACGTCCGCGGCGGGAGGAGGAAGATGCTAGGGTTAGGGAGAATCATCCGCGAATTTCGGGAGAGGGCATATTTATAGATTCGGGAGCTAGGAGAGTCCAAATGAGGCACGGTTTTCGGCCACGCGATCGTGATCGAACGGCGGAGAGCATGGAGGGGAGTTAGGTGGGTTTTGGGCCACTTTGGAAGGGGTGTTGGGCTGCACACAAAGAGGCCTTTACGGTTACCCGGTTAACCGTTGGAGTATCAAACGACCTCCAAATGGCACGAAACTTGACAGGTGGTCTACCGGTGCTATACCAAGGCCGCTTGACAAACCTCATTCCAT
The DNA here is from genome assembly GCA_021605205.1 of Aegilops longissima. Taxonomy (NCBI): domain Eukaryota; kingdom Viridiplantae; phylum Streptophyta; class Magnoliopsida; order Poales; family Poaceae; genus Aegilops; species Aegilops longissima. The sequence goes on along the minus strand of JAHIAM010006470.1, from coordinate 21,636 downwards.
TCCGAGAAAGTTTAACACCCGCACACGAAAATAGGTAAAAGGGGGCGCCGGGAGACATAGGAGTGCCGGATTGCAAAACGAACAACGGGGAAAATGCTCGGATGCATGAGACGAACACGTATGCAAAATGAGATGCACATGATGACATGATATGAAATGCAGATGATGACATGGCAAAGTGCAACACGCAAGCAAATGACATGGCAATGACGGCAAATAACTGACAGACACCTGGCGCATCGGATCCGGGGCGTTACAGTAACCATCCTTGTTGTTCCGACCGTGTCCATGTACAGCGGCCGGCTTAACCCCTCGAAGTGAAGGCGCAGTTGCCGGCGAGGTAATGTAGGACATGTGACACGGACCGGCTCACGGTACTCGAGGCGCCTTCATCTCCCATGCCCTGCACTTCCTCGTCGGAGTCCACAACCTGTTCATTGCAACTGGGCATGAGGTCGATGATGGATGTGGCGAGTGGTCGGGCTGGACGGCCTGCGGCTCCACCTTCACTGCCTGGGCAGCGAGAGCTTCCGTGGCCATCCGCTCTTGGTGCCTTGCACCTCACGTCTGCAGCGTGCTTGCCATACACCATGCCGACGTTGATCTCCGGCTCGGAGCCCACCCGACGGGAATGGCGCGCCACCAAATGGGTTGCGCTGCCATCCCGGGGTTCAGCTGCCAGACGACCCGCACTGCGTTCGGCAAGGCAGGGGTACAATGCCTCCCACCACGAGCCCCAGGCAGATCCGGTCGCATTCACGCGGACACAATGGGTTCCTAGCGATACGAGTCCGTCTGCGATCGGGCGCACTCCTCACGGAAGCGATGGAGAGCCACACAGACTGCCATGTCCTCCTCGGGACTGTAAAGGACAAGGTCCCAGTCGACGGATCCAGACATCTCGGAGTTAGATTCGCTGCCTCCCACGCTAGAAACAGACGGATTTTGACGAAGGAAAGCTTGGGGGAGAGGGGAGTGAAGTGGAGTGTGGCTAGGGTTTCTTCCAGAGTGCGGATATGGTTGAATATATGTGGTTCGGGTGGGCCATTGTAGGCCGGATCCAACATGACAGGCGCGTCCTGGCACATCCAGGCGTCCCTATCTCCGCCCCACATATGAATTCCGCGCCCAAACAGTGACCGAGCAGGCCATCTCAGCGTCTAAGAAGGATGGGGAGCGTCTGGTTGTAGATGATAGGATAAGAAAATTAAATTAAAAAATAGTAAAACTGGGTGACCTACGAGACTTCTCAGTGTTTAGACAACATCATCCGCCCGATCTACAAACTAACGGGTCTGGTCAACTAGCAGGGCAACTACAATGCGCACATGCTAATTTCACCGCTCGATCGTGTGTCAACTAGGCCTACGTAGCTAGGCAGCTGCTCCACAAACCCACCTGGGCCAACTCTGGTTCAAGTATGTTCCTATTCATCGGATTGGAAACATACGATTAAATTGGCATTCTAGACATCAGGGTATCTTCAACGGCAACCCGCAAAAATCCTTTCGCATCCGTCCGTGGACATGGATGCGGGAGGACGCCATCCAACGCTAGCCGGATACGTTTTCACAATAACTCAAACTAGCGGACGAAATTCGATCAAACACGGCCAGACTTCATATAAACATGACGGATTTCAATACATTTTACTATAAATTCGATCAAACACGGCTCATAGGACTTGAGGCGTCGCCATCTCCCATGCCCTATTCTTCCTCGTTGAAGTGTGCGGCCTATCCGTTGCTAGTGGACGAGAGGTCTATGATGGACGTGACGGGTGGGCGGGCCCTGCAGCGTGCGCGCGGCCATCCACGCTTGGTGCCTTGCACGGTGCACACCATTTAATTAGCCTAGGGCATCATATTTCTACATTATTTTAGCGGGACTCACTCTCTTTTTCTCACGTCATCATCCTCATCCTCTGCTTATTGATTCCAAACTGACTTATTGGGTTGGTCGATGACAGGTAACTCCAAGACGTATATAAATTGGTGTTTTTGGTTCTAAGCCGGCGAGATAGTACTATTTAGTAATAATAGAAAGAACCAACTTATTGAGTTGGTGATTTTTTCAGGCCCGGCAGAGGCCCAACGCAGCATGTGTTACCTAATTACAATCCGCTTACTCACAACATAGGTTACAAAGAAAACACTCATTTATTTTTCCTTGCAGCCCAATTGAAAGAAAAATAAAAGATGCGGAGTAGGCCCCTTGGTCGACATAGGGGACTGACTCCCTACGGCCCAATTGAGGGGGGGAAATGCGGAGCAGGCCCTTAACTGGACAGTTTGGAGGCCCAACCTAAAAATTTATTTATGCATGGATGGACAAAAATTTTAGTACCACGTCAGATAGGTACAAAAGAAAATAATTCAATATGATGAATGGACCAAAAATTTAAAGAAACGCACCTTCCTGTCATTATTATTATTATTATTATTATCATTATTATTATTATTATTATTATTATTATTATTATTATTATTATTATATAGGGAAAAGCCCGTGAGTTGCAACGGGTATAAAATAAATCTGAGAGTTTGTGTGGTATTTTGAGAGTTACGTGTCATGGTGAAATACTAAGTTTTTTCAATCAAATTGGTTGTAAAACCCATAAGGATCCACTTTATGAAGATCCCATTGTGTTCCAAAAGCTCGTAATCTTCTTCTCTGCTAATAAAACCTACTCCTTCAACTCGCTCTAAAGAAATTGGATTATGTGTAATAAGTTGTTGATATTCAACAACCCTGTGTAAAAAATAAAAAGTTGCACAGTAACTGTCAAAAAAAAGTTGCACAGTATACACCACGCTGTTTTTGTAGTCTTCGAGGGTTTATGCAATGCTAGTACTAGCAAAGCAGTTTCCTTCCAGAAGAAAGAAAAGAACTAAAAATTAGAACCAGGGATATTCAATAGTTTTAGACAGCAGATTCTCATAGAAAAAATATCAAAAACTGAAACAAACAACTATTTGAAATCAGCTTTGCTAGTGAAGCTAAATCTAGATCCGAGTCATTCTCAATGCCAGGCATACTTCAGTGGCAATCGACGGACTATTCAAAGCCAGTTGAAACTGAAACAAACAGGTTAGAGAAAGGACTCAAACTCAATGCAAAACTAGGAAAACAGGGATGTCTTCGAAGGGGAATTTGCTTAGCGGTTCAAATGGCCCTGTGCACGCCCAAGCAAACTTTGATCACCTATCAGTCTCTGCAAGCAGCAGATATATCTAAAGGCACCAGGAAAAAAAAGCAAGTGAAGGGTAAAAAATAAAACCAATGTAGTAAACAAAATAGGTTTTATGTTGGATTCCTAAGAACAAACTGCTTAGCTAAGGGTTGCTTTGATGTATAGGATTCTCAAACCACAGGAATAGAATAAACAAATGATTAACAAAGCTAGAGGAATAACAATGTATGGAACATTCCTAAGGATCTAAATCCTCAGTACTATAAGATTCCTTTGATTCAAAGGAGCCCAAAAACTCCTGAAACTACAAATTTAAATCAAATAGGTTTTATGTATGATTGCTAATCGTTCTAGCTAAAACCGATAAACCTACAAATTCATTCTGCCCTACCAGAGCTGCCGTCTACAGAAAACCCAAACTAGAAGTAAAAAGCTGCACCCAGAAGAGATATGATTCACAGAGAAGTAAACAGACAAGCAGAAATGTAGAAACACACAGGCCGCAACAACATTATTCATCGCTCAGGCGTGCCAGACCATCGGGCATAACTTGGCAATTCAGAGTACATCACCTCAACAACTAGCTAAACCGGCAGCTAGACACAAGCTAGTTTCCAAAAGTCAAAGTTCAACCAGCCAGACCTAGAGCTGGCACACAGGTGCACAACACGGTTTACATACACACAACTTGATTTCGGCCCTCGAAAGAAAGAGCTCGATTTCGGTGAACAACCATACACCACAGAGACCCCCGTTACAGATCCTTCATTGCCCGATCAGCTGCATATATGGTTAAGATTAAGACCCATTCAGAAATTTAGATCATAAAGAAAGGCGAGCGATCAGGAAGAGGTGTGGTTCAAAGATTCGCCCCAGGATTACCTGTGTAGCTGAGGTTCACTTGGAGGCTTTTATGTTAGCGAGGGCAGCAAGAGCCTCCACGATCTTGCCTTCATTGATCGACCTAGTAGCCTGTGCAAAGAAATTTGGATTTTGCAGGACTGAGTTCCTGGTAAAATATGAATTGGCATATATCCCAAATGTCAGCAAAAGACACTGACCTTGAGAGACGGTATCAGTGCATAAACCTCTTCGATGGTCTCAGGCCCAATGTTCGCTATCATGCATATCTGTTACAGGTACAACAAACCGTTTTATGTTTGAGATGAGGGAAATGAGATACAAGAAGGTGAGAGGAAAAGAAGGCTTACGAACCTCGCCATCATTAACACCATAGTCTTTAAGAGGTCTGCAGCTACGAGTCAAGGAAATTAACTACAAAGTGGTTGCTTGGGGAAACAATTTAACTGCGTAACCACAATGCAATCTCTAATATTAGTTCTTAACCAAAACAAAGGATACTCCAGGATTTCTTTCACCAACTTCGCAGAGGTGAAGTGATTTCCTTCTTTTGCATATTGAAAGGCCTTGTCAAACGACCTGCCGGTGCAAGAAGAAAAGATTAAACATGGAGTCACACAAGCTAACAGACAGGAACACCACATAAACAATTATTAGCGGAACATAACAGAATTAAAACAAGAGATATTCCTTACTCGGGAATTTTTATAGTTGGATCCTCTGATAAGATAGCCATATGTCCTTGAATTTTCTGCAACATTTCTGCTGCTTCACAGTTCGATAACAATATAGAATTTGGAGGCATATCTGCAACCAATTGTTATGCGGGAATCAGCTTGCCTATTTTACGTTTAGACAGAAGGGACATTTGAAAATCATAATATAAGATGTGTGCCCATTTCAAATGATGTAAAACTAACAATCTCATTATACGGAACTTCTCAAGTAAAGAGCCTACTGAAATTCCATAAACTACCGAACTTTAACTACTATTAAGGTTACTATGAAATAAGCTTCTAGAAAAATAAAGGAAATTTCAATGGAAGGAACTGACCAAGCTGAAGCTTTAGTTCTGCATCAGACATTGCAGGCTTTGCATTTGATGCGGAGCCCTTCCCGCCTTTCCCAGCACTAAATGCCTTCCCTCCTTTGCTACCTTCTCCTATGAGAACATAATACATGAAAGACACAGAAAGACAATCTATTGTGTAACTAGAACTTTCAGTTTTATCAGCAACTCTTGAATGGATGAATGTATAGCAAAAGTACAAAACGATGCATCCATACCATTAGAAAAGGATGAAGCCTTTCCACCAGTTTTTAGGCTATCAGATGAAGCTTTCCCATTTGACTTGGAGTGTGTGGGGGGAGCCTCTTCTTCAAAAAAATCTAAATACAGGCAGTGATATATGAGGTTCTTGTATATTTTAAACTATATATCAATACAGTATTCACATTACTCTCAAAAAAAAATACAGTATTCACATTGACTTATTCGGTTTCATTCAACTATGTGGTAAATTTTAGTGCGTATTTATGTACTGTGATGAGATATCCCGCCCTATCAAATACTGCAATAGTTACAATGTAAGCAGCTCAATGATTACCATTTATTATGCACAGCCATAAATTGGTGAAACAAAACAACAGTCTTGCCTTCAACTACAAACGATATGAAGTGTCCTTTCACACTCAATGTAATGGTAAATAACATCAACTATGAGCAAATAGTCAACGAATCATCTGCAAATAAAACCAAAGGGGAACCACAAACATGGTATATAATTCTCTTCCGACATTTTTTTCTGTAGTATTTGATCAATCCTATGAAGGCTGCCAAGATAAGTATTTGGGGAGCGTAGAAGGTTGTGGGACTCTTCTAGTTAAATGATTCTTTAATCTTTACTGGAACAAAAAGTATCATTTCAAGTTTTCAAACAGAAAAGTTTACTACCTTCTTGCTAAAGATGCCCTAAGCCCTAGGGTAGCAGGGTACAACCGTACAAATGGAATTTTCTTGACAGTGATAAATAAAACACAACGATCATATCAGACAGATAGCTCGTAAGGTGCTAGCAGACACAAGTGATATTCTTTAATTCTTATAACAAAAGCAAATACCAAAGGATTTTCTCATGGAGCAGATCTGTGATAAGTGTAGTAAAACTAGATTTAAGTAGAACAGCAGTGAACACATGTGACTTGGCATGCCCAGACCAAGTAGCCAGACATAAAACATATCATAAGAAGGATAATGTGAGTTGAAAATAAAAAGGATTTAGTCCAATAAATAAACTGTTGCCTGGAAAATGTTTAATGACGAGATTGGGCAATATCATTACCATCAGAATCAGAATCAGAATCAGAATCAGAAAGGTGAATAACATCATTAGAATTGTTCTGCCTTCCGTTCGGTGCTCCTGCAAGAATAAAACAGGTAAGAAATCTGTCAAACTCTAAACTTGCCTTCGAAAGCTCAACTTCTCAAAAAACACAGCATTCATTTTGATGCAGCTGTAAAATCATCAATCATCATATAGCAGGATCACACAACTGAACAACAAAAAACATACCATAAAAGCCTTAGATTAAGAAACTTCCCTGTCAGACATAAATACCTTTATTCTGTTCAGGTTCGGCACCTGTGACGGTGCGGGAGTTGTCGCTCCGGTTTGGCATGGCAGAGGATATTACTGGGCGGGGCATGGAATGTTGAATATCCTGCGCGTTCTGAAGGTAGCGGCCGTGCGAGGCGGCGCTGGGGTTGGCGCTCAGGTTCAGGTTTGTGTTTGGGTTCAGTGTGTGGATGGAGTTGCCTGAGCTGGCCATGGGAGATTGGCGATCCTGCAGGCGGCCCAAGGCGGCTCTGAGGTTAACACTCAGGTTCCGGTCTCGCCTGTAGGAGTTGACTGAGCAGGGTATGAAGTATCGGAGATCCTGCGGGTAGTGAAGGTAGCTGCCAGGGAATGCGGCGCTAGGGTTTGCATTTAGATCTGGAATGGGGAAGGAGATGGCTGGCCGGGGCGTGGGGAAGGAGATGGCTGGGTGGGGCATAGGGGGATGAAGATCCTGCGTGTAGTGGAGGTAGGGGCCGCCGTGAAAGATAGAGATGACTGAGGGGTGGTGGAGGTAGGGGCCGCCGTGAAAGGGAGAGATGACCGAGGGGTGGGAGTAAGGGCCGAAAGGCGGCGGCGGGCCGACGGCAGCAGGGAACGTGGGCGCAGCCGTAGGCGCAGCGGTAGGAGGCGAACCGAAGAGAATACCCATGTTGAAGGGAGGATTGGGGTTGTTAGTGTTCGGATTAGGGTTAAGGTTTCTGGCTGGAGGCACCATGGGAGGCGGCGGCGGAGTAGATCTGGAGAAGAGGGGAAGAGGAGGAAAGTTGGAGGTGGGATGAACCGGAAATGGAGGTCCATAACTCAATATATAGGCGCTGGTTGTTTTGTTGCTGTTGTGCCCCGCAATTTCACTTTATTTGCGCCCCGCAATTTCACTTCAATTGTGCCCCGCAATTTCACTTTATTTTGACTTAAGCCTCTCAGTTCCAAACAAGTCGCGGTAGGCTAGAGTTGAAACCCATAAGCTCTCGAAACTAAGTCATGGTTCTGCCACGTGGATAGCTAACTTGCACGCACCCATGCCCATGGCTAGTTCTTTGGTGATAGTGCTGCTAAATATTGCTATTTTAAATTAATTCCAAAAACACCCAGTACAATATGCAGACTTGATACATGTACATCACTCCATTCCACACATTTCAACAAGACAACAAGGTTGTAGTGTGTGTTACTAAGATGCTGCGAAATAGATAACCTATTACTTCAAATAAGCAAGGGATAAATCATCATGTTCTCCAAAGTAGTATATTCTTGAGAGAGAATTTACGGCATGTCGTAAGCCGTTCTAACACAGGTACGAAAAAACGCTAACTATCACAGAACCACGAGCATACCACACATGTGATATTTCAGAATAGGCATATACCTCAGTTTCTAGTTTAGTTCTACATTTGATCCAAGGATTTTCCTTCACCAAAATAGTGAAGGTTGGATTAACTAAGGGGCTGCTTGGTTCCCAGCCACACTTTGCCACATATCAAGTTAGGCTAGTTTGACCAAGTTAGGTGGGTGTTTGGTTCTAGCCACACCTAAGGCAAGATTCTTTTATTCAAAATCTGTCCACATGTCATACACACAAAAAGTGCGGCGAAATTCCCTCGGGCAATCCAAAGTGAGGCTAAGAATTTGAGCACCTAGGCTAAGAATTTGAGCACCTAAGGCAAGATTCTTTTATTCAAAATCTTTCCACATGTCATACACACAAAAAGTGCGGTGAAATTCCCTCGGGCAATCCAAAGTGAGGCTAAGAATTTGAGCACCTAGGCTAAGAATTTGAGCACCTAAGCTAAGGCAATTAGTTACCAACCAAACATGCCCTACATTAACAGCCAACCTTCCTCTGCAGAGCAGAAAAAAAAAAGAGAACACACCAAGATGCTCAAGCATGGAATTTAAATATACAGACCAAGCTTATGTGCTTAACTGCACCAAAATCAACAAAAATTCTTCCAAGGAACAATGCAAGACATATCCACGGATATTCGCTCTCTTGTTGAAGGGAAGGACCATTCGTTAGACTAAAACCCTTAGGAATCGCTAAATTTAGCCATGCACTTGTGCATAAACACAAATGATCCATTTAGTGTTACCTTATACACAGGCAAACAGACCCAAAACCTATTAGGCTGCTAGTGAGTCCACAATGCCCAGAAACGTTTTTAATGCATAGTCATTTTGAGCAAGCTGTGTCACAATCAACTCAATTATCTACTTTTCCAGCTTTCCTTGAGACACCAAATTATAAAAACCCACCCACACCACATATGAGTGTGACACAACCAGTAGGAAAGTTGTTAAGATTAATTTGGTAACAAATATTAGCCAGATGTATTTCTACAAGCGCACATAAACAGATAATCCAATCCAATTCTAGGATCCAAAGGGCATTGTCAGGAAAAAGTTTCTTAAGGACTGGAACCCTTCTCAAAAGTCCTACAGTCGAAAGAGGCCCTGAACAAACAGCTCTGTTTTGTAGCGGGTATATCACACCCATAACAAAATCCGATTGAAACAACATAATAAACAACCAAATCATAAGCCCCCGCGCCGATCAAATTGGATCTAGACCTTCTCCAATAGCCAAAATTCATATCCTCTCGATGCCCACCCGCCAGGGCACCATACCGTGACAACAAAACCCTCGGCGTTCTGTAAACCCTAATTCCCTGGCCATTCATATCGGATCCTACTCAATAGACGCCGAAGATCCCGACACCCACCGGGTTTTATCCGGTGAATGTCGCGTTGGTCGAGGGTTGAGACGACATCGACGAAAAAAAAATACGGGGAAAGGGGGGATAAAACGAAAGGGGGGTGAACGGGGATCACCTGACTTGGACGGGGGGTAGGACCCTTTCCCTCCCCTGTTCGCCATTGCGAAGGAGAAGGCGGTGGAGATCAGGAGGCGCCTGCCGGAGTCGGTCGCGTCGCTCTCCGCACCGACGCCGCACGCGCCCCGCTGCTCACTGCTCGCTGTCGCTGGCGAGGAGACGGAGAGTGAGAGCAGGCCTGCCTCTGCCCGGATGTATTGACGGATTTATAAAGTTGGGCTGGCGCTCGGGTGGACTATGGGCCCATGAGTCAATGTTGTGCAGTCCGGCAGGAGGGAGTCTAAAAAAAAATTCCCTGAAAAAGGTACAAAATACAACTTCTAAAAAATAATACTCCCTCCGTTCCAAAATATAAGTCTTTTTAGAGATTTCAATAAGTGACTACATACAGAGCAAAATAAGTGAATCTATACTTTAAAATATGTCTACATACGTCAGTATGTTGTGGTCCATTTGAAATGTCTAAAAAGACTTATATTTAGGAACGGAAGGAGTACAAACTACAACCATGCTCGGATACATGATGATGCAAGCGCCACCGACCGAAGGATCCGTAGCGCCTCATCGGAGACCCATTCCCTCCTCCACCCCCTCCCTCTCATCAAGCTCGCCGGTGCGGTAATTTCCAACAAATCGCCCCTTTAGAACCACACAAAAAAAATACCACAACAACGAGGAAAAAAGGTGTGTGCATAGGGGTCATGGGCTTACTGGAAGCTGTCGGGGGCAGGAGTGCGACCTGGGGTTGCACGATCGGTCGATGGCTTAGGGGATCTCTCTCATTGAAGCAAACGACGGAGGGAAGAGAGACTGTGAGAGCATCTACAACATCAAGTATCGAAATCTGCCCGGGTGCGCGTCCGCGACGGATCCGGCTTGCCTGCTCCTTCTCCATGCTCCCATCCGTGCTCCCACTTCATCCTACGGCTGTTCTTTCCCCTTTTTCTTTTCTAATCTAATCATCTCCCCCCTGATTTTCAGGGGGTGGGGCCGGGCCTTATTTTCTTCCTATCAAATCAAGCCACGTATGTGGGAGCACGGATGGAAGCATGGGAAGGGAGCAGGCAAGTCTCGTCCGTCCGCGACAATGCCCGGTCAGCATGTAAAAATTTGATTCCATAATTGGATTCCTCATTTTAAAATTATCAAACCCATACAATTACATAGAACGTCAAATTAATTTAAATTTTCGCTGGCAACCATCTTTATTGTTCCGGTCGTGTCCATGCCCGGCGACCGGTCGTGTATTTTCTCTAAGGTATCTATAATTTTTTATTGTTTCATGCTAATTATATTATCCGTTTTAGATGTTTTATATGCATTAATATACTATTTTGTATTGTTTTGGACTAACCTATTAACCTAGAGCCCAGTGGCAGTTTATGCTTTTTCCTTGTTTTTTAATTACGCAGAAAAGGAATACCAAACGGAATAAAATCTTCGCGGTGATTTTTCTTGGACCAGAAGACACCCATGAGACTTGGAGTGCAAGTCAAAAGAGCCACGAGGCGGCCACAAGGGTGGAGGGCACGCCCCTGCCTTGTGGGCCCCTCGGTGACCCCCTGACCTAGATCTTCCTCCTATATATTCACAAATATTCCCAAACCACCATAAGCATCAACGGAAACACTTTTTCACCGCCGCAACATTTTGTTCCCCTGAGATCCCATCTTGGGGCCTTTTTCAGCATCCTGCTTGAGAGAGATCCGATCACGGAGGGCTTCTACATCAACTCTATTGCCCTTTCGATGAAGCGTGCACTGGTACAGCGACGTCCTAAACAAACGGTTTTTAACCCCTTTTCGCAACGGCATTTGAAACCATCGCCAAGTGAGTGTGTGCGATAGGGTGTCCTTCCCAGACGACCCAGAAATCGTCGGGGATAGGCCCTCCTGGGACCCAGGCTGGGGCCGTGTGCGATCGGGCGAGGCATCGAAACCCAATCATTTCCGTAGGTATGTACATCCCCCACGGTAATCCGAGAAAATCATTTCCGTAGGTATGTACATCCCACACGGTGAATCCCAGAAAAACATTTCCGTAGGTATGTATATCACACATAATCAATCCAAGAAATTCGATTCTGTTCTTATGTACATACCACGCAATCAATCCAGGGAAAACGTTTCCGTTCGTATGTATATCACACACAGTTCTTTGTGTGGAAACGTTTGTGCAAGGTGGCCTAACGCAAACAGTTCGCTGTCGAAAGCCGTGTGTGATTGTTAGTTGATCGAACACGCCTACTTTCTAAAAAACGTGCGGGTTGTTTGAGTTCATCGCCCACGGTGCTGTCTAAGTAATCGTCTGCAATAGAAAACCCAATAAGCAGGGTAATTAGCCTATTATTGATAATTCATGTACTAATCAAACTGATATTTCTTATAAAACACGCCAGATATTTCATATCGGTATAAAAGCAACCAGGATTTCATAATCGAATTACATCACATAGCTTCGGCACTCAGTTACGCCATTACACAATAGCACCAAGTTTCACATGCAGCATCAAAAACCTTTGGAAAGTAGCATCATACACGGTAAATAGACAGATGAATCTCATCTCAGAAACTGCAGAAGCGGAAGGCAAATATTGAGCCTTCAGTGATGTTGAATGTCCTTGCAACTTTAGGCCAGTGGCTATGGATAATTGCCCGCCCAACCTTCGTCCTCTTCAGCAAGACTTAAATATTGTATCGTGGGTGTTGAATGAATATCTTCCTCGTCTCTTGACCATGCAGGTGGTTTGAGAGGTAATCATCGGTGAACTGCTTTGAAAAGTACTGAAAACAAAGCTATGCATAAATCGTTGTTGTAAATTTTGAAATGGCGCAAGGGGTAAAAACAAGGTAAAAGAGTTGGTACCATCCTATAGTTGACTGATGTATTCTTCATTGTGCAAACAAAGATCTTGTTGTTATTCGTCGCAAGTTTCTTCATCCTAACAATCTTTCTGAGTTTATTGACTTGAGTGATATTCATGGACATCTCATTTCTCCATATGCAAATGGGTCGAACAGTGGGTCTAAGCCTCTGACAGCAGGACCTACATGTGCAAGACCAAATATAAGAAACCTAAATATTAGAATGATTCCTGCAACTATACAATAATGTGCTATTAGCCAAAGGACCAAACCTCGATGGTAAACCGCAGTGTCTCCCATTGTTTCCCTGCAACACATATAAGGAAGATCTTGATCAGGTTAACTGAGAGTTGCCATACTATCAGTAGAATATGTATTGAGTACAACCAAATTCAATTGGTGTCCATGCATAACAATACAAAATTGTACCCACAACAAATGAAAATCAAATTGCAGAACTGAACCAAACAGTTAAATGGACAGCAGACCAAATGAACCAAACTAGTTAACTTAGCACGACATTGCAGAATAGAAACATGTACTAGAAGATAAGACAGTTAACAAAACAAAGAATGCTTGAGAACAGTACTACGAAATGTAGCAATTGTTGGACACTGTTAACTGAACATCAGATTGCATATTAACATTATAGAGGACAAATCACTAGAAGGCACTGGCGGTGGCCTCGAGAAAACATCGCGAACTGTATTTTAAAGTAGACAACCGCGTGGCTGTGTCGACGGTGGCCTTGAAGACGAGGTGCTCCTCCAAGATCTGGCAGTCGACACGCATGGCAGCCATAGCAATCTCGTTCGTGCGTGCGGCCGCATGCTACTCAGCTCCATGTTATATTGCGTGTCAAATGGCTGTGCGTGGCGCTTAATTGGAGGAGGGGGCAGTGATTTCGGTGGAAGGTGTCACTCCGTCGGCCGGGGCATGTGGGACGGTAAAGGAGGAGGATGGTGTGGGTGGGGTGTGGATTACCTGACCATATCGACGAGGCTGCGCAACAAGAAGAAGGGTCGGTGGCGAGGAGGCCGCGCAGCAAGAAGAAGGCTCGCCGGCGAGGAGGCGGCGCTCAAGAAGAAGGGTCGCTAGCGAGGAGGCGGTGCTGCAAGAAGAAGGGTAGACCGCGAGGAGGCGGCGCTGCAAGAAGAAGGGTCGCCGGCGAGGAGGCTGAGCTGTCAGTAAGTAGTAGTGAAGGTTTGAACTTGGAAAGCAAGGAGGAACAGTGGAAATGTGGCTTTTGGTAGGAGGGAGGGGCGGGGAGATAGATATTTTCGCGGTGGCCAAAAAATCCCGCTCGATGCCGCGAGAAACTGGTGCGCAAGTGTGGTTCAAGCGGGGGCGGTGGACTGTAGATGATGAAGCTTCCTGCTTAAGCCAGACAAGACAGTGCGCCAAGATATTTTATATCGCATCCCACACGATTCTTTCTAGTAAACTGTTTGTGGTATACCTGATTTTTCATTATGTTTTGAAAGACAAAATGGTGTTACGGAGGGAAAGGATGGTATTTGAATTGCTAGAACATTTACGTACAGTGAACATGCAACTAGTACATGAGTGTCGTGTTTAAATTTGGAATTATTCCGGATTCGTTTGGCATTTTTATGTATTAATTGAGTTTATGGGCATTTAATGTGCATAATTCAAATTTGAACTACAAGCACATGCTCCAATGCACCAAATTATTTTAAAAATCACATGTGTCCTTAGGTGAATTTCTAGGTCTCATGCAAGAGATGAGATTGAAATTCAAACATCTGAGCGTCGTGGCTCGGCCAGAAAGACTGAGAAACTTGGTTTTTTTAATTCCTGTAAATCCAAAACACGCCTGAAAATCATGAAACTTGGCATGGTGTCATGACATGGCACCAACATGCTGCGGTAATTTTTTTGGCTGAATTGGGACAAGCTTTGGTGTAAGCTTCTTGTAAACTGGAGCTTCCCTCAAGAAAGCTCGTGCTTCCGAGAGGAACGTGTCACCTTCGTGTCCGAAACGACATACGTACACTGCCTTCTCCCGCCTTAATTTTTTTACACAGGTAGATTAGACAAAATAGAAGTACCGTGCTAAATTTTGGAATTATTCCGGGTTCGTTAGCCTTTTTTATGCATTAATTGAGTTTTTGCGTATTTAATATGCATAATTCAAATTTGAACTACCAGCACAGGCTCCAGTGCACCAATGTTGTTTGAAAAATCACATGTGTGTCCTTGGGTGAATTTCTAGGTCCCATGCAAGAGAAGGGAGTGAAATTCAAACATCTGGGCGTCGTGGCTCGGCCAAAAAGATTGAGAAACTTGGTTTTTTAATTCCTGTAAATCCAAACACGCCTGAAAATCATGAAACTTGGCATTGTGTCATGACATGGCACCGACATGCTACGGTAATTTTTCTGGCCGAATTGGGACAAGCTTTGGTGTAAGCTTCTTGCAAACCGGAGCTTCCCTCAAGAAGGCTCGTTGTTCCGAGAGGGAACGTGTCACCTCTGTGTGCGAAACGACATAAGTACACTGCCTTCTCCCGCCTTAATTTCTTTACACAGGCAGATTAGACCAAAATAGAATTAACGTGCTAAATTTTGAAATTATTCCGGGTTTGTTTGGCCTTTTTTATGCATTAATTGAGTTTCTCCATATTTAATGTGCATAATTCAAATTTGAACTACAAGCACAGGTTGCAGTGCACCAAAGTTGTTTCAAAAATCACATGTGTGTCCTTGGGTGAATTTCTAGGTCCCATGCAAGAGATGGGAGTGAAATTCAAACATCTGGGCATCGTGGCTCGGCCGGGAGGATTGAGAAACTTGGTTTTTTAATTCCTGTAATTCCAAAACACGTCTGAAAATCATGAAACTTGGCATGATGTCATGACATGGCACCAACATGCTGCGGTAATTTTTCTGGCCGAATTGGGACAAGCTTTGGTGTAAGCTTCTTACAAACCGGAGCTGCCCTCAAGAAGGCTCGTGGTTCCGATAGGGAACGTGTCACCTCCGTGTGCGAAATGACATAAGTACACTGCCTTCTCTCGCCTTAATTTTTTTACATGGGCAGATTAGACCAAATAGAAGTATCGTGCTAAAATTTGGAATTATTTCGGGTTCGTTTGGTCTTTTTTATGCATTAATTAAGTTTCTGCACATTTAATTTGCATAATTCAAATTTGAACTACAAGCACAGGCTCCAGTGCACCAAAGTTGTTTGAAAAATCACATGTGTGTCCTTTGGCGAATTTCTAGGTCCCATGCAAGAGATGGGAGTGGAATTTTAACATCTGGGCATCGTGGCTCAGCCAGAAAGATTGAGAAACTTGGTTTTTTAATTCCTGTAATTCCAAAACACACATGATAATCATGAAACTTGGCATGGTGTCATGACATGGCACCAACATGCTGCGGTAATTTTTTTTGTCCGAATTGGGACAAGCTTTGGTGTAAGCTTCTTGAAAACCGGAGCTTCCCTCAAGAAGGTTCGTGGTTCCGAGATGGAACGTGTCACCCCCGTGTGCGAAACGACATAAGTACACTGCCTTCTCCCGCCTATATTTTTTTACACAGGCAGATTGGACCAAATAGATGTACCGTGCTAAAATTTGGAATTATTCCGGGTTCGTTTGGCCTTTTTATCCATTAATTGAGTTTCTGTGCATTTAATGTGCATAATTCAAATTTGAACTACAAGCACAGGCTTCAGTGCACCAAAGTTGTTTGAAAAATCACATGCGTGTCCTTGGGTAAATTTCTAGGTCCCATGCAAGAGATGGGAGTGAAATTCAAACATCTGGGCGTCGTGGCTCGGCCGGAAAGACTGAGAAACTTGGTTTTTTAATTCCTGTAATTCCAAAACACGCCTGAAAATCATGAAACTTGGCATGGTGTCATGACATGGCACCAACATGTTGCGGTAATTTTTGTGGCCGAATTGGGACAAGCTTTGGTGTAAGCTTCTTGCAAACCGGAGCTTCCCTCAAGAAGGCTCGTGCTTCCGAGAGTGAACGTGTCACCTCTGTGTGCGAAACGACATAAGTACACTGCCTTCTCCTGCCTTAATTTTTTTACACATGCAGATTAGACCAAATAGAAGTATCGTGCTAAAATTTGGAATTATTTCGGGTTCGTTTGGTCTTTTTTATGCATTAATTGAGTTTCTGCGCATTTAATGTGCATAATTCCAATTTGAACTACAAGCACTGGCTCCAGTGCACCAAAGTTGTTTGAAAAATCACATGTGTGTTCTTGGGTGAACTTCTAGGTCCCATGCAAGAGATGGGAGTGAAATTCTAACATCTGGGCATCTTGGCTCAGCCGGAAAGATTGAGAAACTTGGTTTTTTAATTCCTGTAATTCCAAAACACGCCTGAAAAACATGAAACTTGGCATGGTGTCATGACATGGCAGCAACATGCTGCGGTAATTTTTTTGTCCGAAATGGGACAAGCTTTGGTGTAAGCTTCTTGCAAACCGGAGCTTCCCTCAAAAATGCTCGTGGTTCCGAGAGGGAACATGTCACCTCCATGTGCGAAACGACATAAGTACACTGCCTTCTCCCGCCTTAACTTTTTTACATAGGCAGATTAGACCAAATAGAAGTACCGTGCTAAATTTTGGAATTATTCCGGATTCGTTTGGCCTTTTTATGCATTAATTGAATTTCTGCGCATTTAATGTGCATATTTAAAATTTGAACTGCAAGCACAGGCTCCAGTGCACCAAAGTTGTTTGAAAAATCACATGTGTGTCCTTGGCTGAATTTCTAGGTCCCATGCAAGATATGAGAGTGAAATTCTAACATCTGGGTGTCGTGGCTCGGCCGGAAAGATTGAGAAACTTGGTTTTTTAATTCCTGTAATTCCAAAACACGCCTGAAAATCATGAAACTTGGCATGTTGTCATGACATGGCACCAACATGCCGTGGTAATTTGTTTGGCCGAATTGGGACAAGCTTTGGTGTAAGCTTCTTGCAAACCGGAGCTTCCCTCAAGAAGGCTCGTGGTTCCGATAGGGAACGTGTCACCTCCGTATGCGAAACGACATAAGTACACTGCCTTCTCCCGCCTTAATTTTTTTACACACGCAGATTAGACCAAATAGAAGTACCGTGCTAAATTTTGGAATTATTCCAGGTTCGTTTGGCCTTTTTATGCATTAATTGAGTTTCTGCGCATTTAATGTGCATAATTCAAATTTGAACTGCAAGCACAGGCTCTATTGCACCAAAGTTGTTTGAAAAATCACATGTGTGTCCTTGGGTGAATTTCTAGGTCCCATGCAAGAGATGAGAGTGAAATTTAAACATATAGGCGTCGTGGCTCGGCCGGAAAGATTGACAAACTTGGTTTTTTAATTCCTGTAATTCCAAAACACGCCTGAAAATCATGAAACTTGGCATGGTGTCATGACATGGCACCAACATGTTGCGGTAATTTTTCTGGGCGAATTGGGACAAGCTTTGGTGTAAGCTTCTTGCAAACCGGAGCTTCCGTCAAGAAGGCTCGTGGTTCCGAGAGGGAACGTGTCACCTCTGTGTGCGAAACGACATAAGTACACTGCCTACTCCCGCCTTTATTTTTTTACACAGGCAGATTGGACCAAATAGATGTACCGTGCTAAAATTTGGAATTATTCCGGGTTCGTTTGGCCTTTTTATGCATTAATTGAGTTTCTGCGCATTTAATGTGCATAATTCAAATTTGAACTACAAGCACAGGCTCCAGTGCACCAAAGTTGTTTCAAAAATAACATGTGTGTCCTTGGGTGAATTTTTAGGTCCCATGCAAGAGATGGGAGTGAAATTCAAACATCTGGGCGTCGTGGCTCGGCCGGAAAGACTGAGAAACTTGGTTTTTTAATTCCTATAATTCCAAAACACACCTGAAAATTATGAAACTTGGCATGGTGTCATGACATGGCACCAACATGTTGCGGTAATTTTTCTGGTCGATTCGGGACAAGCTTTGGTGTAAGCTTCTTGCAAAATGGAGCTTCCCTCAAGAAGGCTCGTGCATCCGAGAGGGAACGTGTCACCTCCATGTGTGAAACGACATAAGTACACTGCCTACTCCCGCCTTAATTTTTTTACACAGGCAGATTAGACCAAATAGAAGTACCGTGCTAAATTTTGAAATTATTCCGGATTCTTTTGGCCTTTTTTTTGCATTAGTTGAGTTTCTGCGCATTTAATGTGCATAATTCAAATTTGAACTACAAGCACAGGCTGCAGTGCACCAAAGTTGTTTGATAAATCACATTTGTTTCCTTGGGTGAATTTCTAGGTCCGATGCAAGAGATGGGAGTGAAATTCAAACATCTGGGCATTGGGGCTCGGCCGGAAAGATTGAGAAACTTGGTTTTCTAATTCCTGTAATTCCAAAACACGCCTGAAAATCATGAAACTTGGGATGGTGTCATGACATGGCACCAACATGCTGTGGTAATTTTTCTGTCCGATTTGCTAAGGCGCACACATTAACAATCAACAAAGTCATTTTGGAGCAAGTGCCGTCACGTTACAAATCGGAAACACAAGTATTATTGAAACCGTGGGCGTTCTACTTACCAATTACGTGCGGCCATGCGTCCCCTTTTTTACTGGCTAGGAGGTGTCGTGCGAGGTAGCTATTTGAGTACGGGAGGTGTGCTCTCAGACCCCTGCGCATGCTCATCGGGAGGAGAGCCCTTCGAACACTACCCGTCGCGCACCTCCCTCCCAACATCTCCATTAATGGTGCCCGAGCACCTGTTCTACGGCGTGGCTATATGTTTCACTGGACTGAGATTTAAGAGAGAAAAATGAAAATCTAAAAAAGAAAGTTTTGCATGGATCTTGATGTAAGATCCGACGGACCTATATAACATCGACTGCGACTTATAGCAAGCATGATGAATATAAGGACGATGACAGTGGATAATAATTGTCTTACATATTTAGAAACATAATTAAAAAAAGCCACATGTAGCAACGCCCGAAATACACAAGGGCAAAAGAAGAAGGAAGACAACGATCTGGCTCGTTGATCTCTACTTTCTTGATGCGTTGCTGCAAGCCGCGAGAACTAGTCTCCGCGGTGAGCGGCGACGAGCTCTTTCTTCTCCTCAAGATGCTGCTTGAGAGCATCCACGGATTCCTCCACCAGCCTTCTGCGCTCGATGCGTACCATGGCATTCTCGTCCATAAGTTTCTCGACGATGACGTCGGTCCTCTTCAATAAGGCAGTGGTCTGCTCCTGCTGCTCCGCACTTCCGACGATCTTCACCCTCAGCAGGTCGCGCTTGGCCTGGAGCTTCGCATTGCTCTCATTTAGTTGTCGGATGATGCCGGTAGACTGTTCAAACGAGGCTTTTAGGTCATCCTGCAACCTCGCCCACCTGGAGATCTGATCCATCTGCCTAAGGACGTGGGCACGCATGCGCCTGTAAGAGTCCTCGCCTGCTCGCTAGACATTTTCCCAGGCTGCCGCGGCGCGGGAGGACATCTCTGCTGCATTCGCGGTGCGGCGGGACATCTCTTCTGTTTCCGCGGCGCGGCTGGGCAAGTCTGCTGCATCGGCGGCTGGTAAACCACAAGTATAGGGGATCGCAACAGTTTTCGAGGGTAGAGTATTCAACACAAATTTATTGCTTCGACACAAGGGGAGCCAAAGAATATTCTCAAGTATTAGCAGCTGAGTTGTCAATTCAACCACACCTGGAAGACTTAATATCTGCAGCAAAGTATTTAGTAGCAAAGTAGTATGGAAGTAACGGTAACGGTGGCAAAAGTAACAATAGCGGTTTTTGTAGCAATCATAACAGTGGTAATGGAAAAGTAACTAAGCAAAGATCAATATGTGAAAAGCTCATAGGCAATGGATCAATGATGGATAATTATGTCGGATGCGATTCCTCATGCAACAGTTATAACATAGGGTGACATAGAACTAGCTCCATTTCATCAATGTAATGTAGGCATGTATTCTGAATATAGTCATACGTGCTTATGGAAAAGAACTTGCATGACATCTTTTGTCCTACCCTCCCGTGGCAGCGGGGTCCTATTGGAAACTAAGGGATATTAAGGCCTCCTTTTAATAGAGTACCGGACCAAAGCATTAACACTTAGTCAATACATGAACTCCTCAAACTACGGTCATCACCGGGAGTGGTCCTGATTATTGTCACTTCTGGGTTGCCGGATCATAACACATAGTAGGTGACTATTGACTTGCAAGATAGGATCAAGAACTCACATATATTCATGAAAACATAATAGGTTCAGATCTGAAATCATGGCACTCGGGCCCTAGTGACAAGCATTAAGCATAGCAAAGTCATAGCAACATCTGCCTTAGAACATAATGGATACTAGGGATCAAACCCTAACAAAACTAACTCGATTACATGGTAAATGTCATCCAACCCATCACCGTCCAGCAAGCCTACAATGAAATTACTCACACACGGCGATGAGCATCATGAAATTGGTGATGGAGGAAGGTTGATGATGACGATGGCGACAGATTCCCCTCTCTGAAGCCCTAAACAGACTCCAGATCAGCCCTCCCGAGAGAGATTAGGGCTTGGCGGCGGCTCTGTATTGTAAAACGCGATGAATCCTTCTTTCTGATTTTTTCTCCCCGAATGTGAATATATGGAGTTGGAGTTGAGGTCGGTGGAGTCCCAGGGGGCCCACGAGGCAGGGGGCGCGCCCTGCACCCTCGTGGACAGGGTGTGGCCCCTGATGTTGATTCTTTATCTAGTATTTTTTATTATTTTCAAAACGTTTCTCTGTGGATTTTCAGGTCATTCCGAGAAATTCTATTTCTGCACAAAAATAATACCATGGCAATTCTGCTGAAAACAACATCAGTCCGGGTTAGTTCCATTCAAATCATGCAAGTTAGAGTCCAAAACAAGGGCAAAAGTGTTTGCAGAAGTAGATACGTTGGGGACGTATCAACTCCCCCAGGCTTAAACCTTTGCTTGTCCTCAAGCAATTCAGTTGACAAACTGAAAGTGATAAAGAAAAACTTTTACAAACTCTATTTGATCTTGTCGTTGCAAATATGTAAAGGCAGCATTCAAGTTTTCAGCAAAGTTTATGAGCTAACCATATTCATAATAGCATTCAGGTCTCATGTTTACTCATATCAATGGCATAATCAACTAGCGAGCAATAATAATAAATCTCGGATGACAACACTTCCTCAAAACAATCATAACATGATATAACAAGATGGTATCTCTCTAGCCCTTTCTGAGACCGCAAAATATAAATGCAGAGC
>JAHIAM010006469.1:0-27463 GCA_021605205.1 Aegilops longissima | reverse complement strand
TTTTCAATTTGGAATGTTATACATTAGGTCATCATGCATATCATATTTTCTCGCATTTTTCCGATCCTAGAAATTTCACGCAACTCAAGGACCCTCGGAGAGAGTTGGAAGTTTCATTATTTTCATATTTGGGATTTCTCAAATTTTGAAAATAGGATCAATTGATTTATTTAAATTATCTTCATAAAGTTTTTCCTATAAAAATATTTGGAGAGGAATAATATGACTTTCCCAACATTTAGGAAAAATGAAGATTTTATAAATAAATCAAATTTGGTTTTGGAAGATTTATTTTGCTTAGGCAAAATGAGCATTTTAAAAAATTATGCATGTTTGCTGCTTTTAAAGTTCATTTTGTTCGACTCATTTTAGGAGTCGGGAAAATTTGTTTTATTTAATTTGGAGTTCATTTGGTATTTTTTTAATTCATTTGGTTTAAATTTTATTTAAAAAAAAAATATATATGCTTCTCAGGCTAAGGCCCAGGCCACAAAGCACCTGGCCGCCTCCTCTCCTCCTCACAAGACGCCTTGCCCTTGCAGCAGTGCCCCGCCACAAGACGCCTCCCGAGTCCGGCTCCGACCAGCCGCCCCGCCCCCTCCCAAGCCACCCTCCCCCCCCTTTATAACCCGCCGCCCTCACTCGATCCGCCACTCACCACCCGCCGCCCAAGCAGCCGAAGCCTTGCCCGCCAACGAACGCCGCGCCGCCGTCTCGCCGACGCCGTGAGCCCCGCCGCCGCCCCTCCCGACCTCTCCACGACTTGCCCACTCCTAGCCCGCCGCCCGAGCCCGCCGGCGATCACGGAGGTAGCCCCGCCCGATCCGTTTTCCCCATATAAACCGATCCAGTTTTTTAAAATGTTCGGTTTTTAAAAACCCTAGATTGGTTTTATTTTTCGGTTTTCTTATTTAACGAACGTTCACCGAACCGCTTCGTTTTAATGAACGCGTTCGTTGGATTCGTTCTGTTAACTAACGTCCGCTATTTAAACCGCTCGTCGTTTTCTTTTAATCGGATTTAATCCGTTATTTTTCGATTCGATTTGGATCCGATTTTCAAATCTGTTTTATTTCTCGCCGTTTATCGGAATCGGGTGATTCAAGCGCTGGAGTTTCAGAATTAAACCGCCGTTCGACTACCCTACTTTCACAGAGTTTTGCTACTGTGAAATTTTGACCTAATTTCAGATTGCTAAACCGAATCGTTCTCTCTCGAGTTTCGACTTTCGAGTTTATTTTGATTCGATTCTTTTGCAACCAGGGTTCTTAAGTTGAACTTTCTGGTTAGATCTTTTATTCGAGATTTCCTGTGCATTAGATGAGTACTTATTGTATGCTTGTTGTTTGTCCGGGTTAGATCACCCGAGTGCGCCGCTTGTTACTTCAATCTCTAGGTCTCATGGATCATCGCAAGGCAAGTAACACTTTGATCATATCTTTTCTACTACCCAGTTTTATGCATTAGATCTATTCCTCAAACACTTGCATGTTTAGGATCTAATTAAATTGTGGGATGGGAAGTAGATTGAGGTAGTACCTATTACCTGTTTTACTTATGAAACCTTGGGAGTTACTTCTCGCTTGCTTGTTCATGCCATGCTATGCTAGTAGACGTGGATTGGGTGAGTGAATATCCATGATGATGTGAGATTGTTAATTAATGGTTTATCTAAGGTGGCAACCTAAACACACATCCGGGTGGATTGAGGCACTGGTTTCCATCAGACTTGCTGTATTTCTTCTGACCGCCACCCAGTGCTCTAAGGGATCATAAGATTATTCAAACTGAAACTTCCGTGTGCAGCCACAAGCCAATTATGGGCTCTGGCGTAGTTGACTAAGTCGTATGCGAACTCTTACGGTAGGCTAGCTGATGTAGGGGATGTAGGTTGGTACGGTCTACCCACATGTAAGGTGCTAGCGCTTCGAAAGACTATGTCTCGGCCATCCGCTTCTCAAACACCATGTAGTGCGAGAACCAAGCGGAGGCGATCGAGTCTTGTGGGGAAAAGTCGCAAACCTCTGCAGAGTGTATAAACTAATCATGATTAGCCGTGTCCCTGTTATGGACAATTTGAGTATCCCGTAATTGAATATCATGTGAATCTCAACATGTTACTTCTAATAAAAGTTATTGGGTTTTGATGAGTACTTTTAATTGGGATTGAGGATGTCATCAACCATTCTCAATGTTTAACAACCACCATGATAGTTAAATAAAATTATTCCTTTGATGTAGGGAAAATCAGCTTTATGCAAATGTAAATCAGAGAGCCTTACCACCAGCCATATATGCATGTAGTATAGGCTTATTCATTCATTGCTCTTATGTGTTACATTGCCAAGATATTCCATGTCTCAATTGTTTTGGCTGCAACTTTTCACGCTATGCAGACTTTTCGCACGACGAGTAAGGTGTTAGGTCGTGGTTCTATACTCGGTGATGCCGATGGAGTTGATGGACTCGCTTATCTTCCAAGCCTTTCGCTGTTATTATTAGATGGCCTTAAGCCATATTATTGTAATAAGTTCCCTTGTGGACAACGATGTAATAAGTGTGTGATTGCTACTCGCTATAAATCCTTCAAGCTTCTGTGGTGTCGACATCGATCCGTGGATGACACCGAGCACGAGATCTGATCCATTCGGTCCGGTCGCCACAGAGAATGGTATCGAGCACACATTGATTTGTAGGACACGACCACTAAGATAAAGCCATAGATCACTACTCTCTTCCCATTTTCTAACTCCTCATCTTTTCTACTCTCTTTAGGATGATTTGACGCGAAGATCAAGTACACCCAACCGATGAAGGCACACCTTTTGGATTTCACTTGAAGGAAGTCACTAAGTACCGAACATTGGACTACCAAGCTTCACCGGACTTTCAACGCCACTCACTCAAGAGGAGCGCTGAAGATTCATGCTCACGCTCCAGAAGGACATTCGCCCCAATCACCAAGCCTATAGATAGTGTTTTCATTGCACCAACTTGAGTCCAGGAAAGAGCATGGCAGCTCACATCACCATGGGACGATTGGAGAAGTTTATCAAGAAGACCTCAAGGACACCATCTACCAGATTTGCGGACGCCAAGATGACAACTGGACGTCGTCAACACCAAGAAGGATAGATCCATTGCAGCTTTCATCCAGAGTTAAATCAGCACATTCGACGCCAGAGAACCAAATGTGCAATGACATGTTGGAGTTGCGTAAGACAAAGGAAGGATCATCGAACCGAAGAAGAACTAAAGACTACACAAGGACTACATGGACGAGATCGTAGCTCGGCAAGACACAATAACGATCTTAAGTACGAGATCAAGAACTCAAGAAGAAGTTGGCGCTCGTGAATGAAGACCAGATGTCGAATACCCAAGCGACTACATTAACATCGACGACACGATTCGGATCCAAGTGAACCCGACTTTGAAGACGAAGTCGAGCGTACATCATGGAGTCTTCCACCGGTTCAAATTAGTAGAAGTCCCCACATATTAGTAGTATTCCTCCATGTAAACATTATAGTACACGCACTTTTGCGATAGTTAGATCGTTGTAAGCCTTTGTTTGATTGAATGAAGTGATTTTGTGTGTTTTTGCTCATGTGCATTTGGGTAGTGATTCCTTAGACCTCATTCTATTCTACATTTCTCTTCTCTTCTAAACCCATCGATGCCTCCGAGACGCGACCCGGATTCGCTTTTCCCGCCAGAGATCACCCAATTGATCCAAAGAGAATACCTGATTCAAACATTGGTGCGAAACAACAACAACAACAACCCACCGCCACCACCACCACTGCGGATCATCTCGACTCGCTTCCTTAGATCTGAATCCGCCGTGTATTCCAAAGAGCACCGAGCCGATTGTAGCAGATGACCGGCTCCGCAAGATAGGAAGGAGCTGACCACTGCAGGATGCACAGATGGTGAAAGAGTGAAGTTTGCAGACATCACTTGAAGGACCCGCAAAGAAGATGGTGGGAGAATTTCACAGCCACTTACCCGTGAGACACCGCCACATGGGACCGCCAAACAAGCCAGACCGCCCATGTTTCAAAGCAGGAGCCATGGCTATGAAGAAGCGTGAGTTTCGCAACTTACGCCAAGGAGGAAGGATCATTGGCGATGTGGATGACTTTAGCAAATTAGCACGTTATGCCCTGGATGACGTTACTACAGATGCAGCTAAACAGAGAAGTTTCTAGAAGGACTGAATGATGAGTTCAAGATGCCGTTGATGGTAGCAAGTTTCAACAACTACCAGGAGTTAGTAGACCGAGCTCTCATGATTGAAGGAAAGCAGAAGAAATGAGAACTGCAAGCGGAAGTATGGACAAGGGAAGTATAACTCGATCCCAAGAAGCCTCGTTATACCCCTAAATCAGAATTCAGTTTCAAATACCCATGGAGGAGGTAATTCAGATAACCATAATGGCACCAAGAATGGGAACGGAATGGAGGAAGCAACGACGAGAATCGCACCAACCCGTCAACACCATCCAAGGTAGACTGAGTCACATTATTTGCTTTAAGTGCCGCAAGACTGGGCACTATGCAAATGACTATCCGAAGGCGAATGGAAATGGCAATGGAAGCTCGAAAGAAGCCCAACCCTTTCAACAGGGGACAAGTGAACCACATTGATGTGGAGGAGGTTGAAGATCAGCCCGATGCAAGAATCGGTAAGTTTTTGGTTAAGTCATTTATCGCGGCTTGTTCTTTTCGATCTTTGGTGCATCGCATTCATACATATCAAGGGATTTGTGGATAAGTACAAGTTACCAACCCAAGCCCTTAGGTCACCCATGCTAGTAACCTCACCCGAGCAGAGTACATGGCTAGTAAATGGTGTGATCGACCGCCACTAAGGATTGGACACTATGTTTTCCCTCGCACCTAATAGTTCGGAATCCCAAGGTTTGATGTGATATTAGGAATGGATTGGTTATCAAAGTATGGAGGAAACATAGATTGTACCACAAGGTCAATTTTGCTCACCACACCGTAAGGAAGAAGGATTAAGTATGTATCACGGCACGAGCCGAGGAGAGCACAAGTTAATTGCTTATCGTGAGTGGTACGGAAGAAGTACCAATGGTAAAGGATTATCCCGATGTATTTCCTAAGAGTTGCCGGAATGCCACGGATAGAGACATTGAGTTTTGATCGAGCTGTTGCGTGAACAGCCCGATATCGGCGACCGTGACAGGATGCCCGCAAAGGATTTGGCGGAAATCAAGAAGCGATTAAGGAACTATTGGATAAAGGTTTTATTCGCCCAAGTTCTTCACCTTGGGGATCACCCGCTTTATTGGTGGAGAAGAAGGATGGATCTTTGAGAATGGTTGTTGATTACCGTGGATTGAATGAAGTAACAATCAAGAACAAGTACCCACTACCTATGATAAATGATCTGCTTGATCGCTTGCAAGGAGCCAAAGTGTTTTCTAAGATCGACTTGCGATCGTGGTACCATCGATTGAAGATTCGGAGCAAGACATACCCAAGACAGCATTTACCACGAGATATGGATCTGTATGAGTATACCGTTATGTCATTTGACTGACTAACGCACCAGCCTATTTCATGAACCTGATGAACAAAGTGTTTATGGAGTTTTTGGATAAGTTCGCGTGGTGTTCATTGATGACATTTTAATTTTCTCAAGAATGAAGAGGAACACAAGGAACATTTGCGATTGGTTTTGGAGAAACCGAGGGAACACTCAGCTTGTATGCCAAGTTCAGCAAATGTGAGTTTTGGCTAAAGGAAGTTGGATTTCTTACATGTTATATCCGGAGAAGGAATAGCATTGACCCCACAAAAGTTGAGACCAGAACCAAATGGGAAGCACCAACGACAGCTTGAGAGATTCGAGTTTCCTTGGACTCGCAGGATACTACCAAGATTCATTGAGAATTTCTCAAGGATTGCAAAGCCTATGACTGAATTGTTGAAGAAGGAAACAAATTCATATGGACCGAGGACTGTGAGGCAAGTTTTCGTGAGTTGAAGAAAAGATTGGTTACCTCACCAGTTTGATATTGCGGATCGGACTAAGGATTATGAGGTGTATTATGACGCTCACGCCGAGGACTTGGAGCCGTGCTTATGCAGAAGGAAGAGTTGTTTCAGATGCTTCACGACAACTTAAGCCTCATGAGTTGAATTATGCCACTCATGATTTGGAGTTAGCAGCCGTTGTGCATGCCTTGAAGACGTGGAGACATTTTCTCATTGGAAATCATTGTGAAGTATATACGGATCACAAGAGTTTGAAGTACATCTTCACCCGTAGAAATTGAATCTCGCACAAAGGAGATGGTTAGAACTAATCAAGGATTATGATATGAGATTGCATTATCACCCCGGAAGGCTAATGTCGAAAGCAGGCGCATTGAGCCGTAAGAGCCACGCCAATACCCTAATGATGGGAGGAATACCCAATGAGTTAGCCGAGGACCTTCGAGAACTATGTTTGGAAATAGTTCCAGAGGCTATGTAGCAGCATTGGAGATTCAACGACACTAATGGACAAAATCGAGAAGCCCAAAAGGCGATAAGGAAGTTGCCTCTATAAAGGAGAAAATGAGCAAAGGAAAAGCTAAAGGATTTCGTGAGGATGAGCACGATACCCTATGGTTTGAAGACCGTGTTTATGTGCCCAATGACCCGTAGATCGTGAAGTTGATTTTGCAAGAAGCCCATGATTCACCCTATTCGATTCACCCAGAAATACCAAGATGTATTTGGATTTGAAGAATATTTTCCGGTGGACCGAATGAAGAAGGATATTGCGGAGTATGTAGCAATTTGCACGTATGTCGAAAGTAAAGGCGAACATCGAAGCCAGCAGGATTGTTACAACCATTGCCGATACCGAATGGAAGTGGGATAAACTAGGCATGGATTTCATCACAGGTTTGCCAAAGACCCGCTCAGATATGACTCGATTTGGGTCATAGTCGAATCGCTTGACCAAGGTAGCTCATTTCATTCCATCAAGACTACCTATAGCAAAGTGCTAAGTTGGCAAAGATATACATGACCAGAATTGTGTGCTTACACGGAGTTCGAGGAGCATCAGATCGGATAGAGGAACCCAATTTACTTCAAATTTTGGAACCAGTTGCACGAAACATTGGGAACCAGATTAGAATTCAAGACACTTTCCACCCACAGACCGATGGATGACGAGAGAGTCAATCAGATTTTGGAGGACATGCCGAGAGCTTGTGCACTAGATTATGGATCTAGTTGGGATGATAATTTGCCGTATGCAGAATTTTCCTACAATAACAGCTACCAAACCAGCTTAAAGATGGCACCTTCGAGGCCTTGTATGGAAGAAGGTGCAGGACACCGTTGTCATGGGACTAAACCGAGATCGCCGATTGTTTGGACCAGATTTGATTAAGGAGTCTCGAACCAAAGTTAAGTTGATTCGAGACAGCTCAAGGTAGCCCACCTGCATGTAAGAGCTATGCCGATTCAAAGCGCAGCGATTGAGTATGAAGTTGGAGACAGAGTATATCTCGAGTATCCCCGCTCGAGGAGTTAAGCGTTTTGGAGTGAAAGGAAAGTTAGCACCCGCTTCGCTGGACCATATAAGATTTTACAACGCATGGGAGAAGTTATGTATAAATTGGAATTGCCAGAGGACTGTCAGAGTTCATGATGTATTCCATGTTTCTCGATTGAAGAAATGTCACCCCGAGATAGCAGAGGTACCGTTAGAGACACAAGTACACCGAAGCAATTCAGTTGAAGGATGACTTGACATATGAGGAAAACCGTTAAGATTCTCGATTATGCCAGCAGAGTTACCCGCAGAAGGTTATCAAGTTTTGCAAAGTTCAAGGAGCCACCACACTGAGGATGAAGCCACCGGAAAGAGAGGAAGTTTTGCTTAGGACCACCCACACCTATTTTCTAGTTAACCCGAATCTCGAGGGCTAGATTCATCTTATAGGTAGGTTTGTAACATCCCAAATTTTCAATTTGGAATGTTATACATTAGGTCATCATGCATATCATATTTTTCTCGCATTTTTCCGATCCTAGAAATTTCACGCAACTCAAGGACCCTCGGAGAGAGTTGGAAGTTTCATTATTTTCATATTTGGGATTTCTCAAATTTTGAAAATAGGATCAATTGGATTTATTTAAATTATCTTCATAAAGTTTTTCCTATAAAAATATTTGGAGAGGGAATAATATGACTTTCCCAACATTTAGGAAAAATGAAGGTTTTATAAATAAATCAAATTTGGTTTTGAAGATTTATTTTGCTTAGGCAAAATGAGCATTTTAAAAAATTATGCATGTTTGCCGTTTTTAAAGTTCATTTTGTTCGACTCATTTTTAGGAGTCGGGGAAAATTTGTTTTATTTAATTTGGAGTTCATTTGGTATTTTTTTTAATTCATTTGGTTTAAATTTTATTTAAAAAAAAATATCTTCTGGGGCCAAGGCCCACTGGCCCAGGCCAGGCCCGCCCACCGCCGCCTCCTCTCTCCCTCGCAAGACGCCGCCTCGGCCGAGCCGTGCCCACAAGACGCCTCCCGAGTCCGCCTCAGGCCAGCCTCCAGCCCCCTCCCAAGCCACCCGCCCCTCCCCCCCCCTTTATAACCCGCCCCCCCCTCTCCCTCACCTCGATGCCGCCCGCCCGCCTTCACCACGCAAAGCCGAGCCGCCGCCTTGCCGGAACGCTGCCGCTGCCTCGCCGACGCCAGAGCCCGCCGCTCGCCCTCGCCGCCTCCCGACCAGCCGACCCCTAGCCCGCCGCCGAGTTCTCCGCGATCACACGGAGGTAGCCCGGCCCGATCCGGTTTTCCCCTTATAAACCGATCCGGTTTTTTTTTTAAAATGTTCGGTTTTTTTTTAAAACCCTAGATTGGTTTTATTTTTTCGGTTTTCTTATTTAACGAACGTTCACCGAACCGCTCGCTTTAATGAACGCGTTCGTTGGATTCGTTACTGCTAACGAACGTCCGATATTTAAACCGCTCGTTGTTTTCTTTTAATCGGATTTAATCCGTTATTTTTCCGATTCGATTTCGATCCGATTTTCAAATCTGTTTTATTTCTCGCTTATCGGAATCGGGTGATTCAAGCGCTGGAGTTTCAGAATTAAACCGCTGTTCCGACTACCCTACTTTCACAGAGTTTTGCTACTGTGAAATTTTGACCTAATTTCAGATTGCTAAACCGAATCGTTCTCTCGAAGTTTCGACTTTCGAGTTTATTTTGATTCGATTCTTTTGCAACTGTGGTTCTTAAGTTGAACTTTCTGTTAGATCTTTTATTCGAGATTTCCCGTGCATTAGATGAGTACTTATTGTATGCTTGTTGTTTGTCTGCGTTAGATCACCCGTCGCGCCGCTTGTTACTTCAATCTCTAGGTCTCGCGGATCATCGCGAAGGCAAGTAACACTTTGATCATATCTTTTCTACTACCCAGTTTTATGCATTAGATCTATTCCTCAAACACTTGCATGTTTAGGATCAAATTAAATTGTGGGATGGGAAGTAGATTGAGGTAGTACCTATTACCTGTTTTACTTATGAAACCTTGGGAGTTACTTCTACGTTTGCTTGTTCATGCCATGCTATGCTAGTAGACGTGGATTGGGTGAGTGATATCCATGACAGATGTGAGATTGATAATTAATGGTTTATCTAAGGTGGCAACCTAAACACACATCTGGGTGGATTGAGGCACCTGGTTTCCATCAGGACTTGCCTGTATTTCTTCTGACCGCCACCTGTGCTCTAAGGGATCATAAGATTATTCAAACTGGAAACTTCCGTGTGCAGCCACAAGCCAATTATGGGCTCTGGCGTAGTTGACTAAGTCGTCGCGAACTCTTACGGGTAGGCTAGCTGATGTAGGGGATGTAGGTTGGTACGGTCTACCCACATGTAAGGTGCTAGCGCTTCGAAAGACTATGTCTCGGCCATCCGCTTCTCAAACACCATGTAGTCACGAGAACCAAGCGGAGGCGATCGAGTCTTGTGGGGAAAAGTGCGCAAACCTCTGCAGAGTGTATAAACTAATCATGATTAGCCGTGTCCTCGGTTATGGACGTTTTGAGTATCCTGTAATTGAATATCATGTGAATCTCAACATGTTACTTCTAATAAAAGTTATTGGGTTTTGATGAGTACTTTTAATTGGGATTGAGGATGATGTCAACCATTCTCAATGTTTAACAACCACCATGATAGTTAAATAAAATTATTCCTTTGATGTAGGGAAAAATCAGCTTTATGCAAATGTAAATCAGAGAGCCTTACCACCAGCCATATATGCATGTAGTATAGGCTTATTCATTCATTGCTCTTATGTGTTACATTGCCAAATATTCCATGTGTCAACCCGTTTGGCTGCAACTTTTCACGTTGCTGCACTTTTCGATTTACAGTAAGGTGTTAGGTCGTGGTTCTATACTCAAGGATGCCGATGGAGTTGATGGACTCGCTTATCTTCCAAGCCTTTCGCTGTTATTATTAGATGGCCTTAAGCCATATTATTGTAATAAGTTCCCTTGTGGACAACGATGTATTAAGTGTGTGATTGCTACTCTGCTATAAATCCTTCAAGTACTGTGTGTGTCAAGATTCATCGATCCAGGATGACACTCGAGCACGTAGATCGGATCCATTCGGGTCTGGTCGCTACATACTCTTTATGAGACTTCGGAAGTATTTAACTTCCCGTAGAATTGTGTTAGAGGCACCACTGTCCACTAAACAAATTTCCTCCTCCATTGGATTGTTTCTCGAAGTTTTCTATAGAGTAAAAGAATAAAATTCATTATTTATTCAATCTCATATAGAAATAACACATACATTACATACTATGTATGTCTGCTACATATTATAATACATTATGTTTAAGGACATAATTATTACAATACCATATGTCCGAGGACATAATTATTTTACAACACACAATATAACTAAGGACATATCACAATACTTATGACATTATTGGAAGATCAAAGCATATCTCCATATATGTCATTAGTAGAAGTGAAATCCACCATGTCTTCAACAGTAAGTAGTGGTCCTTCCTTTTGCTGAGCCTGATCTTGGTTCTCCATGTTGTCATGAACTTCGTTCTGATGAACGCCTTGAGAACTTTCAATCATTGGACCAGTGAAGTGAGCTTCATACTGGTTCCCTTGAGCCTTCTTGCTCTTGCCAATTGATTGCTGATACATCGTCACCAAATGCTTAGAAGTTGTACACTATAACGCCCGGATAATTAAGCTAGTTCGTGGGACATCACCGAGCCGAATGTGTGCATATCACAGAGGTGTCATACTTTCGGTACTAGGATTGGTCGATTGTGAAGACGTACGACTACATCAACCACGTTGTCATAACTCTTCCGCTTACGGTCTACGAGGTTACGTAGACAATACTCTTCCCTCTCGTTGCTATGCATCACCATGATCTTGCGTGTGCGTAGGAATTTTTTTGAACTTACTACGTTCCCCAACAGTGGCATCCGAGCCAGGTCTATGCGTAGATGTTATATGCACGAGTAGAACACAAAGAGTTGTGGGTGATAATAGTCATATTGCTTACCAGCATGTCATACTTTGATTCGGCGGTATTGTTGGATGAAGCGGCTCAGACCGACATTACACGTACGCTTACGCGAGACTGGTTCTACCGACGTGCTTCGCACACAGGTGGCTAGTGGGTGTCTGTTTCTCCAACATTAGTTGAATCGAGTGTGACTACGCCCGCTCCTTGTTGAAGGTTAAAACAGCACACTTGACAAAAAATCGTTGTGGTTTTGATGCGTAGAACGGTTCTTGCTAAGCCCATAGCAGCCACGTAAAACTTGCAACAACAAAGTAGACGACGTCTAACTTGTTTTTGCAGGGCATGTTGTGATGTGATATGGTCAAGACATGATGCTAAATTTTATTGTATGAGATGATCATGTTTTGTAATGGAGTTATCGGCAACTGGCAGGAGCCATATGGTTGTCGCTTTATTGTATGAAATGCAATCGCCATGTAATTGCTTTACTTTATCACTAAGCGGTAGCGGTAGTCGTAGAAGCAATAGTTGGCGAGACGACAACGATGCTACGATGGAGATCAAGGTGTCGCGCCGGTGACGATGGTGATCATGACGGTGCTTGGAGATGGAGATCAAAGGCACAAGATGATGATGGCCATATCATATCATTTATATTGATTGCATGTGATGTTTATCCTTTATGCATCTTATTTTACTTAGTTCGACAGTAGCATTATAAGATGATCTCTCACTAAATTTCAAGGTACAAGTGTTCTCCATGAGTATGCACCGTTGCGAAAGTTCGTCATGCCGAGACACCACGTGATGATCGGGTGTGATAAGCTCTACGTTCACATACAACGGGTGTAATCCAGTTTTGCACACGCAGAATACTCGGGTTAAACTTGACGAGCCTAGCATATGCAGATATGGCCTCGGAACACTGAGACCGAAAGGTTGAGCATGAATCATATAGTAGATATGATCAACATAGTGATGTTCACCATTGAAAACTACTCCATATCACGTGATGATCAGACATGGTTTAGTTGATATGGATCACGTGATCATTTAGATGACTAGAGGGATGTCTATCTAAGTGGGAGTTCTTAAGTAATATGATTAATTGAACTTTAATTTACAATGAACTTAGTCCTGATAGTATTTGCATAACTATGTTGTAGATCAATAGCTCGCGATGTAGCTCCCCGTTTATTTTTGATATGTTCCTAGAGAATAACTATGTTGAAAGATGATAGTAACAATGATGCGGACTAGGTCCGTGATCTGAGGATTATCCTCATTGTTGCACAAAAGAATTACGTCCTTGATGCACCGCTAGGTGACGGACCTATTACAGGAGCAGATGCAGACGTTATGAATGTTTGGCAAGCGCGGTATGATAACTACTTGATAGTTTAGTTCGCCATGCTTTACGGCTTAGAACCGGGACTTAAAAAACGTTTCGAATGCCATGGAGCATATAAGATGTTCTAAGAGTTGAAATTGGTATTTCATACTCATGCCCGTGTCGAGAGGTATGAGATCTCTGACAGTACTTTGCCTACAAGATGGAGGATAATAGCTCAACCAGTGAGCATGTGCTCAGATTGTCTGAGTACTACAATTGCTTGAATCAAGTGAGAGTTAATCTTCCAGATAATATAGTAATTAACAAAGTTCTCTAGTCACTATCACCAACTTACTAGAACTTAGTGATGAACTATAATATGCAAGGGATGACGAAAGTAATTCCCAAGCTCTTCACGATGCTGAAATCGGCGAAGGTAGAAATCAAGAAATAGCATCAAGTGTTGATGGTTAACAAGATCACTAGTTTCAAGAAAAAGGGAAAAGGGAAAGAAAGAGGAACTTCAAAGAAGAATAGCAAGCAAGTTGCTGCTCCCATGAAGAATCCCAAAGCTAGACCCAAGCCTGGAACTAAGTGCTTCTACTGCAAAGGAAATGGTCACTGAAAGTGGAACTGCCCTAGATACTTGGCGGATAAGAAGGATGGCAAAGTGAACAAAAGTATATTTGATATACATGTTATTGATGTGTACTTTACTAGTGTTTATAGAAACACCTCAGTATTTGATACTGATTTAGTTGCTAAGAGTAGTAACTAAAAACAAGAGTTGCAGAATGAACACAGACTAGTTATGGGCGAAGTGACGATGTGTGTTGGAAATGATTCCAAGGTTGATAAGATCACCATCGCACACTCCCTCTACCTTCGAGATTAGTGTTGGACCAAAATAAATGTTATTTGGTGTTCGCGTTGAGCATAATATGATTGGATCATGTTTATTGCAATACGGTTATTCATTTAAGTCAAAGAATAATTGTTATTCTGTTTACATGAATAAAACCTTATGTGGTCATAAACCCAAGGTGAATGGTTTATTGAATCTCGATCATGGTGATACACATATTTATAATATTGATGCCAAAAGATGCAAAGTTGATAATGATAGTGCAACACATTTGTGGCATTGCCGTTTAGGTCATATTGGTGTAAAGCACATGAAGAAACTCCATGTTGATGCGCTTTTGGAATCACTTGATTATGAATCACTTGATGCTTGCAAACCATGCCTCATGGGCAAGATGACTAAGACTCCGTTCTCCGGAACAATGGAGCGAGCAACCGACTTATTGAAAATAATACATACTGATGTATGTGGTGCGATGAATGTTAATGCTCGCGGCGGGTATCGTTATTTTCTCACCTTCACAGATAATTTGAGCAGATATGGGTATATCTACTTGATGAAACATAAGTCTGAAACATTTGAAAAGTTCAAAGAATTTCAGAGTGAAGTGGAAAATCATCGTAACAAGAAAATAAAGTTTCTACGATCTGATCGTGGAGGAGAATATTTGACTTACGAGTTTGGTCTTCATTTGAAACAATGTGGAATAGTTTCGCAACTCATGCCACCTGGAACACCACAACGTAATGGTGTGTCCGAACGTCATAACCGTACTTTATTAGATATGGTGCGATCTATGATGTCTCTTACCGATTTATCACTATCATTTTGGGGTTATGCATTAGAGACAGCTGCATTCACGTTAAATAGGGCACCATCTATATCCGTTGAGACGACACCATATGAACTGTTGTTTGGCAAGAAACACAAGTTGCCGTTTCTTAAAATTTGGGGTTGCGATGCTTATGTGAAAAAGTTTCAGCCTCATAAGCTCAAACCCAAATCGGAGAAGTGCGTCTTCATAGGATACCCAAAAAGAAACTGCTGGGTACACCTTCTATCACAGATCCGAAGGCAAGATTTTCGTTGCTAAGAATGGATCCTTTCTAGAGAAGGAGTTTCTCTCGAAAGAAGTGAGTGGGAGGAAAGTAGAACTTGATGAGGTAATTGTACCTTCTCTCGAATTGGAAAGTAGCTCATCACTGAAATCAGTTCCAGTGATTCCTACACCAATTAGTGAGGAAGTTAATGATGATGATCATGAAACCTCGGATCAAGTTACTATAGAACTTCGTAGATCAACCAGAGCACGATCCGCACCAGAGTGGTACAGTAATCCTGTACTGGAAGTCATGTTACTAGACCATGATGAAACTACGAACTATGAGGAAGCAATGATGAGCCCAGATTCCGTGAAATGGCTTGAGGCCATGAAATCTGAGATGGGATCCATGTATGAAAACAAAGTGTGGACTTTGATGGATTTGCCCGATGATCGGCAAACCATAGAAAATAAATGGATCTAAAAGGGGAAGACGAACGCTGATAGTAGTGTTACTATCTACAAAGCTCGAATTGTCACAAAAAGGTTTTCGACAAGTTCAAGATGTTGAATACAATGAGATTTTCTCACTCGTATCGATGCTTAAAGTCTGTCTGAATCATGTTAGCAATTGCCACATTTTATGAAATCTGACAAATGGATATCAAAACTACACTCCTTAATGGATTTATTAAAGAAGAGCTGTATATGATACAACCAGAAGGTTTTGTCAATCCTAATGGTGCTAACAAAATATGCAAGCTCCAGCGATCCATCTATGGACTGGTGCAAGCATCTCGGAGTTGGAATATACGCTTTGATAAGTTGATCAAAGTATATAGTTTTATACAGACTTGCGGTGAAGCCTGTATTTACAAGAAAGTGAGTGGGAGCACTACAGCCTTTCTGATAAGTATATGTGAATGACATATTGTTGATCAGAAATGATGTAGAATTTTCTGGAAAGCATAAAGGAGTATCTGAAAAGAGTTTTTCAAAGAAAGACCTCGGTGAAGCTGCTTACATATTGGGCATCAAGATCTATAGATATAGATCAAGACACTTGATAAGTTTTTTCAATGAGTACATACCTTGACAAGATTTTTGAAGTAGTTCAATTTGGAACAGTCAAAGAAGGAGTTCTTGCCTATGCTGCAAAGGTGTGAAGTTGAGTAAGACTCAAAACCCGACCACGACAGAACATAGAGAGAGAATGAAAGTCATTCCCTATGCCTCAGCCATAGGTTCTATAAAGTATGCTATGCTGTATACCAGACCTATTGTGTACCTCACCATGAGTTTGGCAAGAGGGTACAATAGTGATCCAGGAGTGGATCACTGGACAACGGTCAAAATTATCCTTAGTGGAATAAGGAAATGTTTCTCGGTTATGGAGGTGACAAAGAGTTCGTCGTAAAGAGTTACGTCGATGCAAGCTTTGACACCGATCTGGATGACTGTAAGTATCGATCTAGATACATATTGAAAGTGGGAGAAATTAGCTAGAGTAGCTCCGTGCAGAGTATTGTAGACATAGAAACTTGCAAAATACTTATGGATCTGAATGTGGAAGACCCGTAGACTAAAACTTCTCTCACAAGCAAAACATGATCACACCGTATTACTCTTGGGTGTTAATCACATAAGTGATGTGAACTAGATTATTGACTCTAGTAAACCCTTTGAGTGTTGGTCACATGGCAATGTGAACTATGGGTATTAAGCACATAAAGATGTGAACTATTGGTGTTAAATCACATGGCGATGTAAACTAGATTATTGACTCTAGTGCAAGTGGGAGACTGAAGGAAATATGCCCTAGAGGCAATAATAAAGTTGTTATTTATATTTCCTTATATCATGATAAATGTTTATTATTCATGCTAGAATTGTATTAACAGGAAACTAAGTACATGTGTGAATACATCGACAAACAGAGTGTCACTAGTATGCCTCTACTTGAGTAGTTCATTGAATCAAAGATGGTTAAGTTTCCTAGCCATAGACATGAGTTGTCATTTGATTAACGGGATCACATCATTAGAGAATGATGTGATTGACTTGACCCATTCCGTTAGCTTGGCACTTGATCATTTAGTATGTTGCTATTGCTTTCTTCATGACTTATACATGTTCCTATGGCTATGAGAATATGCAACTCCCGAATACCGGAGGAACACTTTGTGTGCTACCAAACGTCACAACGAATCGGGTGATTATAAAGGTGCTCTCATGGTGTCTCTCGATGGTACTTGTTGAGTTGGCATAGATCGAGATTAGAATTTGTCACTCCGATTGTCAGAGAGGTATCTCTGGGCCCTCTCGGTAATGCACATCACTATAAGCCTTGCAAGCAATGTGACTAATGAGTTAGTTGTGGGATGATGCATTACGGAACAAGTAAAGATACATGCCGGTAACGAGATTGAACTAGGTATTGAGATATCGACGATCGAATCTCGGGCAAGTAACATACCGATGACAAAGGGAACAACGTATGTTGTTATGCAGTTTAACCGATAAAGACCTTCGCGGAATATGTGGGAGCCAATATGAACATCCAGGTTCTGCTATTGGTTATTGACCGGAGACGTGTCTTGGTCATGTTTACATAGTTCTCGAACCCGTAGGGTCCGCACGCTTAACGTTCGGTGATGATCGGTATTATGAGTTTATGTGTTTTGATGTACCGAAGGTAGTTCAGAGTCCCGGATGTGATCACGGACATGACGAGGAGTCTCAAAATGGTCGAGACATAAAGATTGATATATTGGACAACTACATTCGGACACCGGAAGTGTTTCGGGTGATTTCGGAGAAAACTGGAGTGCTGGAGGGTTACCGGAACCCCCCCGGGGAACTAATGGGCCACATGGGCCTTAGTGGAGAGAGAGAGGGCCAGCCAGGGCAGGCTACGCGCCCCCTCCCCCTCTGGTCCAAATTGGACTAGGGAAGGTGGGGCGGCGCTGTTGGCGTTCTGGGAACGGGGGTCCCCAGACTTGCCTGCCTGCGCCCATGGCGTGGCTCTGCGAGCGGGCCCGTACGACCCATCTTCACCAACAAGCACTTAAGACCCTCGCGAGGGGCCAAGCCTCACGAGGCGGATGGTGCAATACCCCTTCGGGAGTGACCTCACCAGGCTGGCTCGCGAGGGGCGGAGAGATCAAGGCAAGGCAAACCTCGCGAGGTTCTCGTGACGTAAGCCATAACGATCGAGGCCAGGCGGGCACCAGCGCGCACAGTGTCCTTGTTTCCTCTTTGGTGCTAAGGAGGCAAGCGTAGGCGCAGAGTACCGAGGCGTCAAGCAAAGGTTTCCATATCAGTGCAATAAGACCAAGACCAGCAGGACAGCAAGACGGAGGTCACCATGAAGCCCAAGGCGGCGTCACCACCAGAGCCTTTTGCAGGCGAAGACTACTTTTGTCAGGATAAGCTGTACTAGCTGTCCCCTTTCAAATTGGCAGTTATTGGCTCCCTTCCCGCTCAATATTTGGGGAGAGGACCAGGGCCTATATAAATAGGACTAGCCACCACCGTAGGAGGTAACTAACTGATTCGGAGGCATCTCATCCCAACTTGAGTGATCCCCACCCACTCAAGTTCACCGATCACAAGAACACCTCGCCTCAGGAGGCTGTTCTTCCCCTTGTACTGTTCATCCTCAACCCAAGAGGCAATCCACCACCACCACACTGGAGTAGGGTATTACACCACAATGGTGGCCCGAACTAGTATAAATCTTGTGTCCCTTGTGTTGCGAGTTCGTCGAGTTAGCCCTTGAGATCTTAGTGAAGCTAGGACGTGGATCGGTAGGGGGAGATCTTCGTGCGCACCCTAGTGTTCGAACCTTGAGGGTTTTGCCGGAACCCGTGATCCGACATTTGGCGCGCCAGGTAGGGGTGCGCCGAAGCTTCCCTTCCATCGCTCCGCATCCTGTTGCTTCATCGTCTCCATGGCGACGACGCTTGCCGCTTCCAGTGAGCGCTGGGCTGCCCTCGCCGCTCGCATTGCTCGACGGCTCCCGTCGGCGGCTACCCTGCCGTTCTCCGTCCGCCGCCGCCAATGCCGCCACCAGCCCGGCGGGAACGAATAACAGCATCCTCGCTGCACCCCTCGGTGCAGCGGGACGGCCGCACCGCCACTCCGTCGCTGACCCCGGCCGGTTCGTCATCCCACGCTCGCCACACTCCCATGGACGCGCTGGCCGCGCTGTGCATGGCACGCGAGGTCCTGCACTACCGCCCCGTCGACGACCTCTACGAGGACTGGCTCGACCGCATCGCCGAGCTTGTCAGCGCCGCAGGGGGCTCCCCTGCACCGTCCCTCTCGCTGCCTCGCCCTCCACCAACCGCGGGCGGCGTAGCCCATGGAGCGCCTCCACCACCTCTGCCCCAAGACGGAGTCTTGGCACCAAGGCGCGTGGGCCCACGGCGCGACCTGCCGCGTCCGGCGCCCGCGCAAGAAGAAAGAAGGTGCCAAGAAGTCCCTCAGCCACGAGAAAACGCCCGCGTGCTCCCTGCGCCACCACGGCAAGACCGCGTGCCGCCTGCGGTGGCGGTGCGCGGACCCCATCAAGGACAAGTTCCCCACCAGCATAGATTCCCGGTGACCATGGCAGGCTACCGCGCCTTCACCCCTGAGCTGCGTAGTGTCGCCTAGCCGGGCAAGTTCAAGCCGGATCTGCCTCTTCGCTACGAAGGCACCCCCGACCCCGCAGAGTTCCTGAAGCTCTATGAGTTGAGCATCGAGGCGGC
The DNA here is from genome assembly GCA_021605205.1 of Aegilops longissima. Lineage (NCBI taxonomy): Eukaryota > Viridiplantae > Streptophyta > Magnoliopsida > Poales > Poaceae > Aegilops > Aegilops longissima. The sequence goes on along the minus strand of JAHIAM010006469.1, from coordinate 7,899 downwards.
CAACGGCAACGAGAAAGTCATGGCGAACTGGTTCCCCATGGCTCTCAAGGATGGTGCCCGCTCCTGGCTCCTGAACCTACCTCCAGGCTCGATCTCCTCCTGGAACGAGATGTGCGACCGTTTTGTTGCCAACTTCTAGGGCACTCGCGATCACCCACCGATCAGCGTGTGACCCACGCCATCAAGCAACAACCTGAGAGAGACCTCCGTAAGTACATCCAGCTTCAACAACGTTAGCCTCAAGATCCCTAAGGTGACGGATGAGGCCATCATCTCCGCGTTATCTAATGGCGCCCCATGACGTCAAGATGAAGGAGGAGCTCGCCATCCACGAGGAGCCGTCACGCTCGAGCTGTTCAACCCGGCGACCAAGTGCGCAAGAGCCGAGGATGGGCGCCTCTCCTCCTCAAGCTCCTTGGATCATGGACCCGAGGAGAAGAAAGCCAATGCCAAGGACGTTAAGCGCAAGGGAGCAGCCGTGCTCGTGGCGGAGCCAGACACCAAGCACGACAGAGACCAGCCCGAGTCATCCCAGAGCAACCGACCATTCTACGCCTTCCATAACCTGCATAGCCACAACACCAGCAATTATCAAGAGCTCAGAGCCATCCAAGAAGGATGCTTCGGTCGTCGCCCCAAGCGCAACGACCGGGGCTATGGCCGAGGAGGAGGACGTGGTGATGGACGCTGGGATGACCGTGGCCCGCTCCAGGAGTGGTGTGACCGTCCTCGTGAGGACCGCTGGCAGGATCAGCCTCGCGAGGGCGCCTGGAGGGATCGTCCTCAGGGCAACGCCGGTCTTCCTCCACTACCGCCACCACCAAGAAGGAATGACGACCACCATCAAGACGAGGGGGCTGGGGGCTTCCAGGAGGCGCGTGCTATCGCCTACATCTTGGGCGGAGCTCAAGCCCCAGCCTCGCAGCGTATCTTCAAACAGTTTGCTCGTGAAGTGAATGCAGTCCTCCCAAAGCTCGAGGCCACGTGCCCGCTCAGATGGTCCATGTGCGCCATCATGTTCAGCTTGGCAGATCAACTCAAGTGCGCGGCAACCGCTGGCGCCCTCCCGATGCTTTGTTCACCAGTCATCAGCAACGTGCAAGTCACCAAGACCCTCATCGATGGCAGCGCGGGGCTCAACGTCCTATCCGTCGACACGTTCGACAACCTCCAAGTGCCGTATGACCAGCTTCAGCCCACCAAGCCTTTCTCAGGAGTGACCGATGGCTCCACTACCCCGATCGGGCAGGTCCGCCTTGCCGTCATCTTCGGACAGCGCGACAACTACCGTACCGAGCTCATCGACTTCGACGTCGCCCACATCCTCCTGCCATATAATGCGATCCTCGGGTACCCAGCCCTGGCCAAGTTCATGGTGGTGACCCATCACGGCTACAATGTCCTCAAGATGCCAGGAAGCGGCGGAATCATCACAGTCCCGTGCAAGGAAAGAGACGTGGTGTGCTCCCTCGAGCGTGCCTTCCAAGCTGTAGCAATCGACGACCCCGACAGCAAGGGCGAGTGCCCTCCTGAGGCCACCCCCAAGAAGAAGAAGAAGCTGCTCCGCGCAGGGCCTCAGGCAAGCAGCGCCACGTCTGGATCGGCGCCCGCACCTGGGGCGCCTCCCTCCATCGCATAGGAAAACGCGCCCGACGCCCTTCTCGGGCAGGGCTCAGGGGCTCTCTTCTGGAGGGCCTCAGACCTTGCCAACATCACGAGGGAGGCGCTCGGGCACCATCTAGAGGCGTGCTTCGTGGCACGTCACCCTCAGGAGGACACAAGACGGGGAGCGCCAAGTGCTCAGGAGTTCATTACCAGGACCACCCAGGAGTTGCAAGATGCAAGGGCCATGCGCGACAATAGCCGTTCACCTGGCGCAGCCTCCCATCCAGGCGAGGATGCCGGGCTGCGCGTTTGCATGGACATCCCAGGGCTCAAGAGGGCCACGTCTCAGGAGCCCTTCTGGCCTTCGCATGTGGGATGTTACGAGGGCCCACCGCACAGCTATGTTCACTTGCCTTTTGGCTCGCTGAAGGCCAAGGCGTCCGCCTATCAAGAATCTTAAGGCGCGCCTGGCGACTCAGAGGCCAGTGCACCACGCCGTCTGACGGAGATGGAGACGGTCCTCAAGGAACCGCTGGACCCCCTGTAGCCTCCCGAGGCTCGGGGCCACTGATGGCTCGTGAGGAGCGACCCCTTCCTGCACCTTCAGCTGCCCCAACATCCCTTCATCAATAGAACCAGTGACATTTTCAAGGTTATTTAGATAGGAGCGCCTGCCACATCATTCCTGTGCCACGTGGGTGCGCCCCTCGCGGCATGTATCCCTTTCATGTCTTTAGCTTACCTTCTGGGCGCCCTCAGTCGCATCATCCCAAGCCGCTTCGGTCCGCCCAGGGCATGTATCTTTCCCACATTTACTTAAGCCAGTATGCTTTCCATGCTTAATCTACCTAGGACTATTACCTGCTCAATCGTCACCCACCATTGGAGCCGCGCGCCGTCCGTCTTTCTTCAGGATCCTTCGCATGAGTAGGTTAAGCACGGCGTTTGTGGTCGGGCCCGTCCCTACAGCGTCGATAAATCCAATGGCTGAGATCTGTCCGGCGAGCCGGCCTCATTCACGTCACCTCCTGGGGCCGTTGGTGCTTGGCCTTCTCACGCGATAACCTCAGGAGATTCATTCGGTGCAGGTTGTCTGACCACCTCGCAGGACCAGCTCAGTGAACAAAAACCAAGACCAGGCGCAACCCGCCTTGAGGTAGGGCCTCGTGAGTCCCGCGCTGACTCACGAGTGCCCAGGCACACCTCGTCTAGCCCTGTCGTGCAAGCCACGTGTCAGGGCGGGGCTGTCGGATCACGGGTTCCGGCAAAACCCTCAAGGTTTGAACACTAGGGTGCGCACGAAGATCTCCCCCTACCGATCCACGTCCTAGCTTCACTAAGATCTCAAAGACTAACTCGACGAACTCGCAACACAAGGGACACAAGATTTATACTAGTTCGGGCCACCATTGTGGTGTAGTACCCTACTCCAGTGTGATGGTGGTGGATTGCCTCTGGGGCTGGGAATGAACAGTACAAGGGGAAGAACAGCCTCCTGAGGCGAGGTGTTCTTGTGCTTAGTGGATGAGGGTTGCTCTAGATGAGATGAGATGCCTCCGAATGAGTTATCTCCTATGGTGGTGGCTAGTCCTATTTATATAGGCTCTGGTCCTCTCCCCAAATATTGAGCGGGAAGGGAGCCAACAACAGCCAATTTGAAAGGGACAGCTAGTATAGCTTATCCTCGACAAAGCGTCTTCGCGCAAAAGGCTCTAGTGGTGACGCCTTTGGGCTCCATGGTGACCTCCGTCTTGCCATCCTGCTGGTCTTGGTCTCGTTGCGATATGGAAACCTTTGCTTGACGCCTCGCACTCCATCACCGTGTGCTTGCCCCTTAGCACCAAAGAGGAAACAAGTACATCGTGCTTGTGGCGCTCGCCTTGGTCTCGATCGTCATGGCTCATGTCACGAGAACCTCGCGAGGTTTGCCTTGCCTTGATCTCTCCGCCCCTCGCGAGTCAACCTGGTGAGGCTGCTCCTGAGGAGGTCTTGCGTCGCCCGCCTCGCGAGGCTTGGCCCCTCACGAGGGTCTTGAATGCCTTGTTGGTGAAGCTGGGCCGTACGAGCCCGCTCGTAGAGCCACGCCGTGGGCCGCAGGCAGGCAAGTCTGGGGACCCCCATTCCCAGAACACCGACAGTAGCCCCCGGGCCCAAGGTGCGCTCGGACTTGGCTTCGAGGCGAAGCCAAAGGGCAAGTGCGGAGCGCCCCGGGCCCCAATAGCCCGCGGCCTTGGTTGACGCGTGGCAGTTGATTGGACGTGGGCGTCTCCCCTTTTTCCCACGCTGCCTCGGCAACTGCCCGACTTGACAAGTCCCTGTGACATGCAAGGAAAACCATCATTACCTGTGATCGTGGGGGGCGCTGGTTGGCCTTCTCCTGCTATAAATGGGGAGGGGGGCAGAGCTCCCATCGCCCATCTCTTCCCATTCCGCTTGCTCCTCCTCCTCTGCTCCGTCGCCGACACCAATGGCGCCCATCCAAAGGTTTTCCGCTGCGGTGAAAGGAAAGACTCCCCTCGACGGGCCGGTACCGCTCCCGCCGAAGAAGAGGCCGGTCCACCGCCACGGCGCAGCGACAATGCAGGTGGTGACGAGGCCTTGGTGCGAGCGGCCTCCTCCTGGGTATCCATTACCCCTGTATGCCCAAGCCGGGGGCTCAGGAGGGAGAGGCGACGAGCGTCGGCGTGCGCCATGGCCATGGTTGTCGTGCCACAGTGACGCGCGTCGCCGCCCCTGGAGTCCACACCATGAACTCCTTGCGCGAGCTCGTGCTATGGGTGGCGATGCCCCCGAGCACTTGGATCCACTTCCCTTCCTTCTTCTCAGCCGAGATTCCGCCGAGGGCCCCCCTCGAACTTTGGCTGCAGCATGCCGACTGTGACACGCCGGCGACTAGAGCGGAGGTTGAGGCCATCTCCTCGGGGAAGATCTTCATGACCCTAGGCTGGGGTGAGGTCGCCCGAGTGTGTCGCGCGGAGGGCGCCCTCGTGATCCATTTTGTGTACGACGGCGCCTCCACGCTGTTCTTCAAGGTCTTCGATGCAGAAGGCCGCCGTCTGTAGTGTTGCCCCGGGTGGATTCATCAGGCTGGTGCCGCAACTGGGGCAGGGTCTACTGCTCGCGTCACCAGCGGCTCCTCTGGAAGCCGCAACGACACTTGGGAGTCCAGCGATTCTCCTGAGCTCTACGAGACCCCGGAGACGAGCGACGACAGCTACGTGCCCTCAAGCTCTCGCCGAGCCCGGAGCAGGGCTGCAGTGTCTGGCTGCCGCCGCCGCCGATCTGGATGAGGTTGGTGCCGGCCTTTGGTGGCCCACTGTTGATGATGGCGTCGTCAGCAGGGGCGCGTGTAGATAGGATTCCCTAAGTTCTTGCCTTTTGTTCCCTGCGAGGAATCAAGGAGTGCCCCGTGGGTGTGTGTAAAGGTTTTGTAATGTCTCTTGTCAATATTGTCATTATTATGAACTTGCGCGAGCGCGATTCCTGCTTCAGCTCGGTCTTCCTTTCCGACCTCGCGATGACTTGGTGCTCTACGCTGACAGTCTCGGCCCCAGCAGGCTGCAAGTACTGTCAGCCGGTATGCTGTGTCACGTGCCGTGGTCAAGGCCAGGAGGTGAGCGGCCCGAGGTCCAGTAAGAGTTCCTGAGGCGCGATGCTCAGGAGGTCCCCTTTAGCGGTCAAGCAGCCATTGAGAGGTAAGAAAGGGGGTGACGTCGCTGCAGCAGGGCTGCGGTTAGGATGGTTCATAATACTTAGCGGTTTAGCCAACCCGGGCTCGGGACTTATCTTGGCGGTCCAGGGTCGATTCCTCATGATGCGCCAGATCCGTATGTAGGGCGTCCAAGCCAAGCCAGCTGTGTCCCCACGAGCCTCCCCTTCTCCACGCCTCCTTCAGGTTTCCACGCACTGTGTCCTCGCCCTCGAAGCCAGCTCAACCCACTGCCAAGTCACATGTCGTGGTCAAGGCTAGGGGTGAGGGCCGAGAGCGTGAGGAGCTCCCGAGTCGTGATGCCTGTGGAGCCCCCTTTAATGTGCAAGCGGATTGCATGGGAGAAGAGGGAGCTCAGTGGTTTCGTCTTCCACGGCATCCTCGTGGAGATTCCCATGAGCCAGCACAAGGAGAGACAGCTTGCCATTATGGTTGCCGGGTCCGCGCTGGTTGCTCCACGAAGGGATGAAGGCACCGAGGGCCTCGGTGAGGTGATGTGCGGGCGCATGATTAGTCGAGCTCGACCGCTGTGTTTGTCGACGCGGTGGACGGACCCAGCACAAGCGCCGTGTGCCGCGAACAGCCCCTATGGCGGTTAGAATCAAGCAGTGATGGCCTTAGATAGATTAAGCATGGAAAGCAACCGCTAAGTAAATGCAGGAAGATACATGCCACCGGGTCAGTCCCGAGCGCTTGGGGATAATGCAGCCCGAGGGCGCCCAAAGAAGGTAAGCTAAAGACATGAAAAGGGATACATACCACAGGACGCACTCCACGGGCCCGGGAATGATGCAGCCCGGGGCGCCTCCCAGCCTAAATAAACTTGGAAACCTGTTACCTAGTTCTCATGATGAAGGGATGTTGGGGCAGCTGGGTACGCTGGGCGAAGGGGTCGCCTCACGAGCCACTGGGGTCCCGAGCCTCGGGAGGCCTGGGGGTCCAGTGGTTCCTTGAGGACCGGCCTCCATCTCCATCAGGGACGCGCATGGTGCCTGGCCTCCTGAGCCGCCAGGGCGTGCCGCAAGTTGCGTTGATAGGCGGACGCCACACTCGGCAGGCCAAAAGGCATGTGAACGTAGCTGTGTGGCGGACCCTCGCAGCGCCCCACGTGAAGGCCAAGAGCTCCCGAGATGCGCTCTGCTTGAGCCCCGGGACGCCGACGCAGACGCTGAGCCCAAGATCCTTTCCCTGGATGGGGAGCTACGCCGGTGAGTAGCGGCCGCCACAAGCATGGCCCTCAAGGCTTGCAACTCCTCGGGTGGTCCTGTAACGAACTCCCGAGCACTTGGCGCCCCGCCTTGTGTCCTCCGAGGGTGACGTGCAATGGCACGCCTAGATGGTGCCCGAGCGCCCCTTGTGATGTTGGCAAGGCTCTAAGGCCCTCCAAGAGAGCCCTCGAGTCCCCGCCCCGAGAAGGGCGCTGGGCGACTTTCCTATGCGATGGAGGGAGGCGCCTCAAAGTGACGCCGTCTGCACGTGGCGCCGCTGTTCGAGGTCTGCTGCGGAGCAGCGCTTCTTCTAGGGGTGGCCTCAGTGGAGGGCACTCCGCCTCGCCGCTCGGGTCGCCGATTGTCGCAGCTTGAAGGCACGCTTGAGGGAGCACACCGTGTCTCTTTCTTCGCACGGGACCGTGATGATTCCGCCGCTTCGGCATCTTGAGGACGTTGTAGCCATGGTGGGTCACCGCCATGAACTTGGCAAGGGATGGATACCCAAGGATGGCGCTAGGCGGCAAAGCGAATGTGGGCGACGCCAAGTCGGCGAGCTCGGTGACGGTAGTTGTCCGCCGTCTGGCAAGGTGACCGGAGGCGAACCGCTTTATCGGGGTGGTGGAGCCACAATACTCCCGAGAAAGGCTTGGTAGGCTCAAGCTAGTCAGATGGCACTTTGGAGGTTGTTAACGTGTCGACGGACAGACGCGAGCCCTACGCCCGCCGATAAGGGTCTTGGTGACTTGCACGTTGTTGATGACCGTGAACAAAGCATCGAGGGCGCTAAAGGTAGTACGCAAGACTTGAGCCGATCGGCCGAGCTGAACGTGATGGCGACTTGACCATCTCGAAGCGGGCGCGTGGCCTCGAAGCTTGGGAAGGACTGCGCTCACCTCACGAGCAACCGCTGAAGATACACCGTGAGGTCGGGCTTGAGCTCCGCTTAAGATGCAGTAATGGCACGCTGCCCCGGAAGCCCCCAGCCCTCGCCTTGATGGTGGCCGCCATTCCTTCTTGGTGGTGGCGTAGTGGAGGAAGTCCGCGCGTTCTTGAGGATGATCTCACGAGGCTGATTCCTCCAGCGCCTCGCGAGGCTGATCTCGCCAGCGTCCTCGCGAGGTAATGGTCGCGCCACTCCCGGGCGCTGGGTCCACTGGCCATCCTGGCCCGTCCGCCACCACGCCCCTCCTCCTCGCCATAGCCCCGGTCGCTGTGCTCGGGCATCGACCAAAGCCGCCCTTCTCGATCGGGCCTAAGCTTCGACAAACAGCCGGTGTTGTGGCTATGCAGGTTATGGAAGGCGCAGAACGGTTGGCTCTTGATGACTCGCTGGTCTCGCCGCCGCTTGGTGTCTGGCTCCGCCGCGAAAGCCCG
>JAHIAM010006468.1:0-76937 GCA_021605205.1 Aegilops longissima | reverse complement strand
TTCATATGCGCTAAGCAATGCTTGTTAATTTAAAATATTACCTTCAGGCGGCCGCTTATCAAATTTGAGAGATGGCAAGTCGTTGGCTTCAGCCCCATGCCACGAAGTGCTGGGGTGTTCGGGATAAACTTGAGCACTCTTGTTCCCATTCTTGGGTCCGTCTAGGAGGCGCCAACACAACGAACAAGGCAACCAGACTTATAATGCTTGAACACTCTCACTTAGCCATAGAATTCTATAATTTTAAATTTCGCGAAGCCCCTAGTATTCGAAGACCGAAGTTCGGGCGCTATCCACGCCTTGGCGGACAATTCGGTTCCTCGCTCTAAGCGGCATAAGTCTTTAGGGACCCAAAAACCTCTCGAACAGCGATCGCTCTCGCCTTATCATGACGGTCAGTTTTAGCTTTCTCCATCGAGGTGCTCGACCCAGCATAACTGGGGCACAATCGCAGATGGTTCTCCGTGCTACCTTAGCCAATATAGCGGAACGTAAGGTACCAAAACACGGAGCCGGAAAACCCAACTATTGACCCAAGACATGATTCGAGCCAATTCATATAATGCTATAAGTTCGGGTGCCGACTTGTGAAAGTGTTCGGACTTATCACACCATAATTTTGGGATACTTAAGCCCCTGGTGTATTGGCCGTACCAAAGTGTACGGTTGCAACATGTCGTGAAATGAACATATGTATATATAAAGGAAGTAGAGCAATAATAAGTGAAAGCTATGTATTGTTTATTCAAAAAGGTACTACAATGGGAGCAGAACGATACAAATAGTGCGATAAGCAAGGGATGGGACTATCTAACATGTCCCCCTCCAGGGGTAAGCTGCGGGATGGTATGTAAAACAGGTATAATGCTCGTAATAGAGACCACCAACACTCGACGTGGCTTTCCGCTTCCTGGCTGTTGCATCGTGAGTTCGGCGATTCATGCCGGACAGGACTTCTCAAAGACGGAGTCCCGAAAGTAAAAAAAGGAAGAAAAGAGGAAAAAGAAAAAAAGAAATGACACAAACGGGAGCCCCTGGTGCGGTCGAGCCGCATTCTTGGCGTGCCGTTGTCTTGCCCCTCCCCATATGCCCATGGTATCTCCAGAGCGTAATTATGTACGAGTAATACTAGCTTCGCAATTTCGCGAGGGCTGGGGTTGGAGCCGGATTGCTACTCGTGCTTGAATCGTGCCAGGTGGTCTTGTTGTAGGTTACTCCGGGCGCGCTTGACAGTGTCCGGACGCTTAGTGGCTGGACTCAAGAATTGCTATGAGAGGCTACTTTGTACCTCCACCGCGAGGGCCGCCGTGTGCTCCTCCGTTCGGAGAGAGAGTTCGGTGTTTCCATTGATCGTGATTACTTCTCGAGGGCCTGGCATCTTGAGCTTGAGGTATGCGTAGTGCGGCACCGCATTGAACTTTGCAAATGCGGTTCGTCCGAGCAGTGCATGATAGCCGCTGCGGAATGGGACGATGTCGAAGATTAACTCTTCGCTTCAGAAGTTATCCGGGGATCCGAAGACCACTTCGAGTGTAACTTAGCCCGTACAACTGGCCTCTACACCTGGTATGACGCCTCTAAAGGTCGTCTTTGTAGGTTTAATCCTTGAGGGTCAATGCCCATTTTGCGCCTCAGATCCCGATAAAGCAGGTTCAGTTGCTGCCGCCCCCATCGTGACTCGTGAGGTGATATTCGCCGATAATTGGGTCAAGAACCAATGCGGCGAAGCCGCCGTGACGGATGCTAGTGGGTGGTCCTTCGATCGAAGGTGATCGGGCAGGAAGACCATGGGTTGAACTTCGCGATGGCTCCATCGCATATACGCCCCTTTAGTGCACGCTCGCCCCCTTTGGGTATGTGGGTTGCGTGATATCATGTTCACCGTCCGCACTTGTGTAGGAAAACCTTCCGTCCTTTATTGTTCGCGGCGGGCTCTTCCTCGCCATCGCTATGCAGCCCTTGTCATTGAGTTCGCACTTAACTTTCCTGCTTGCTTGAACACCCAACAGTCCCGTCTGGTGTGAATGGCTGGTTTTTCGGGGTGCCATGTATCCGTATAAGCGATCGAGTATTCGGTCCAAGTTGGGCGGGCCCGGTATTTCTTTTGAATGGCTTCTTCCACGACCGGTTTAGAGCCTCTGAATCCGCATTGACGGCCGATCTTCAGATATCGCCATTGATGCGGCGCTTGTTCTTGTTGCGACGCGACCTGCCATTGCTGTCCTTGGTATCCGGACTATCGTGATGTTTGGCTGTTGTTGCTTCGAGCTAGCCAGCTGTCCTGTCCGCACAAAAGCGAGTCATAAGGGTTGTGAGGGCTGCAATAGATTTCGCTTTTCCTATCCTAGGTGCCGGGCAAGCCACTCGTCATGGATGTTATGTTTGAAGGCTGCAAGGGCCTCTCGCATCCGGATAGTCAACGATTTGATTTTTCTTTGTTAGGAACCGAGTCCAGAATTGTCCGCCGATTCTTCGGCTGCTGAATTATGTGGCTAAGGTCATCGGGTCTGGTGGTCGCACATATGTGCCCTGGAAGTTATCAAGGAATGCGGCTTCCAGGTCCTCCCAACAACCAATTGATTCTGCTGGCAAGCTATTGAGCCAATGTCGAGCTGGTCCTTTAATCTTGAGCGGGAGGTATTTGATGGCATGTAGATCATCACTGCGGGCCATGTGGATATGGAGGAGATAATCCTCAATCCAGACCGCAGGATCTGTGGTACCATCGTATGATTCGATGTTTACGGGTTTGAAGCCCTCGGGAATTTGATGATCCATTACTTCTTCTGTGAAGCATAGTGGGTGTGCGGCGCCTCTGTATTGGGCTATATCACGACGTAGCTCATATGAGATTTGTCTACTGTGTTCGGCCCGGCCGGTTTTGCTGGATCCCTTGTTGCTGGGCGCCCACGCGATCCGTAGATCGATCTTGTATGTTTTGCCTTATCCTCCAATATATCTCGCAAGTCCGGCGCATTTTCCCGTGCCTTGGTACTTTTTGAGCGGCGTTGGGGTGTGGCTTGAGCGGAGGGCCGAGAGGCTTCTCTGTCGCGGCCATGGGGTGGCCGGTCTGCCATGTCATGCGTTGGTGACTTGGGTGCTTCCTCCTATAGTCGAGGCAACGGCCTGCGTTGGGGTAGCTTTTGGAGGGGCATTCGAGTTCATACTCCTCGGCTGCAAGGACTTCAGTCCATCTGTCAGCTAGCAGGTCTTGATCAGCTCTAAGCTATTGCTGCTTTTTCTTGAGGCTGCTTGCCGTGGCTATAAGCCTGCGTTTGAAACGCCCTGTTCGCGGGATCCTCGTGCACGACAAATTCGTGCGTCGCCGAGGCTTGCCTCATCTTCGAGGGAGGCGATAATTATCGCCCTCAACCTCTCTTTTCGCCAGACCGTCGTGGCGGGCTTGCTTCTCCTCCTCCCGCGCTGAGTCCTCGCTGAGGGGGTTCTCTTCGCACTATCCGGGTGTTATTATCTCCCGTGCGAAATCATCGCTTTTATTGTGGCGGATTTAGAGCGCGCCACGACGCCGTCGCTTCAGCTGTTTCTTGAGGGGTCATCCTCCGTTGTTCCATTGCTGCTCCCATCTTTTGGGATGTCCACCATATGTATGTCATATGACGAGGTGGCCTTCCAGCGCCTGTAGGCGCTGGGTCTTGGTCGCCTCCGCATCGCCGCCCATACCGCCGATGTCTTCGGAGTCGTAGTCTAGCATGTCGGTTAGATCATCGATAGGGCTACAAAGTGGGTGGTGGGTGGGCGTTGAATTTCTTCGCCGTCCGCATCCCAACCTTCCTGTCCGTAGTCCGGCCAGGGCTCTCCGGATAAAGAGAGAGACTTTAGTGAATTCAGGATGTCGCCAAAGGGCGAGTGCTGAAAGATGTCCGCGGCAGTGAACTCCATGACCGCGCCCAATCGGATTCGACAAGGCGGCGCTGGAGGGTTCGGAGTCCGGAGAGGAGTCCGCACCACGAGTCGAGGTCTTCGCAGCGACAGGATGGAGTTCGCTCGATCGCCAGAGAGATTGTAGCCCCGAGGCGGTGTCCAACCACTCGCCCTCGATCGGGAATCCGGCCCGGATTAAGGGTCGGAGCAGATCTCGGTGCGGCCTCCGGGGCACCGCTCGCTGCAGAGCTAGACCATGCCCATCGAGACAAGGCGGCACGCTTATTGCGGCTCGAATCTGTCAAGATCAAGTCTCCGCGGATATCGGCCGATAGTTCAAACTTCCAAACCTGACCTGATGGCCAGGGCGAGCTTCGATCTGCTCCAGATGGCCAGCGAATTGCCCGCGCAGCAAAGCCGCCGAATCACGAACATCTGTCCGGGAGAAAAGTCTCACCTGGACCGCGTCGTCGTTGATGATCGAAGGAGCCATCGGGCCTATCGGTGACGATACGAGGAACTCTCAATCAAAGCACCAATGTCGGCGTCAAACCGGCGGATCTCGGTAGGGGGTCCTGAATCGTGCGCCTAGGCGGATGGTAACAGGAGACAAGGGACACGACGTTTACCCAGGTTCGGGCCCTCTCGATGGAGGTAATACCTTACCCTTCTTGATTAATATTGATGATATGGGTAGTACAAGAGTAGATCTACCACGAGATCAAGGAGGCTAAACCCTAGAAGCTAGCCTATGGTATGATTGTTGTTCGCCCCACGGACTAAAAACCTCCGGTTTATATAGACACCGGATAGGTTAGGGTTACAGAATCGGTTACAATGGTAGGAGATCCACATATCCGTATCGCCAAGCTTGCCTTCCACGCCAAGGAAAGTCCCATCCGGACACGGGACGAAGTCTTCAATCTTGTATCTACATAGTCTTGGAGTCCGGCCGTGACGATAGTCTGGCTATCCGGACACCCCCTAGTCCGGGACTCCCTCAGACGCCAAGTGCGTCCACCCACGCTTGGTGCTGCCAATGGAGATGCCCCAGTCTGACGCGGGTTGGTCTAGTGCGAAGCTCACTGACGACCGGGCGGTGCCGGTGTTGGAGAAGATGAACGCCGACCTGAAGCCGGGCAATGCGAGGGCGGCGAAGGTGACAGGGGCCCTGCTCCTGAGGGAATTCCTGGTGCTGCGCGTGGCCCCGCTTCAGGCGCGCACGCACCCCTTGTGGAGGCTTGGGGGTGAAGAGGACAAGATTCTCCTAAGCCCAGCAGCCCTGCCTGCCGAAGAGTTGGCCGTGGCTCTCCGCCTCCTGGTCGGGGATGACCAGGAATGCCCGCCGAGCGCCTTCATTCCCTTGTTCCTCCGCAAGGATGGGGCGCAGGTTGCGGCCGCCATTCCCACCTTTGACGGGCGCGGACTGGTGCCGCCAGCGTCTCCTGCTGTCTGGGCTGCGGCGGCGCCGGTGGACTTGTCCTCGGGCGATTCTCGCCAGGATGAGGAAGAGGAGGACGACGAGGAGCACGACTCGGAGGCGACCCCCAAGGGGATGGGGGAGACTTCCCCCTTGCGCAAGGCCGACATCCTCCGCGCCCTTCCTGACGACTACATGGCCGACGCCCGCCAGGGGAAGGGGGAGCCGCCCGTGATCCCGACGAGGGGCCGGTCGGTGCTGATTTCCCGAGATGCTCCTTTCGACCCGCCTGCTACTCCTTCTTCTGCTCTTGGGGCCCATGCGCCCACGCCCCCGGCTGGGAGGCTCTCGGGCTTCAAGCTCAGCAAGAGGAGGGTGGACTACACTGCAGTGGACCAGTAAGTGCTCTTGCCTTGTTTCATTCTTGCTTCTGCTGCTTGACCCTGACGCTTCCCGGTTGCGCGATCAGGCCAATGCCTGCGGCGAAGAAGAGGAAGGAGGAGGCGATGGTGCCACCCGAGACCAGTCCGCCTGCTCTGGCTGCGTCTCCCTCTGTGGATAAGGGCAGCGCTGGCGCTCATGTCTCTCTGGCTCGGTCGTCCTCGCGAGGCCTAGGGAAGAATCCTCAGGGGGAGTCAGCCCCCGTGGCCCCGCTGGCTCCGGAGGCGCCGGTGTCCAGCTCGGCTACCGGGTTTCAAGGCTTAGGAGCCCCCAGTCTCCCAAGCTGTGGTGATGATTCCTTCTCCTTCTCCTCCCCGCCGCCACTGATTCCAGGTCCTTCTGCTTCCCGATGTCTTGGAGCGCGCCCTTTTGGAGATGGCCCAACTGCGAGAAGATCTCCAGGGTGCCGACTCCCACCTGGTAGCCGGGCGCCTGGAGCTGGTCTCTGGCTGGCTTCATTCCGACGTGTCTGTATGAGCGACGCTGAGCCAGGCCACGGCGGCCTCCGAGAAGGAGAAGCAGGCCACCGCCCTAGCTGCAGCTGCTCGTGAATTGGTGCCGAATGATACCAAAGCCGCCCAGGATCGCTGCCGGGGGCTGGAGGCCAAGCTGAATGCCCTGCACGACCAGTGTGCGGAAGAGGCTCGCGGCCGCGAGGCGGAGGAAGAGAAGGTGAAGGCCCGAGAAGACGCCATCAAGGGTCGCGACGCCGAGCTGGGAGAGTTGGCGAAGGCACAGGCCGCGGAACGTAGCCGACTGGAGGAGCTAGAGCGGAAGGTGAAGGCGGAGGAAGCTAGTCTTGACGCAAAGGCAAAGGTCCTGGCCGAGGACCGCGCAGCATTCACGCTTCTCGAGGAGAGGTCCCGCGTGGCACTGAAGGCACGGTACGAGAAGGGCTTGGAGAGGCTGCTGACCACCGACGAGGATGGCCCCGCCCAGCCGCTTCCCTACTTGCTTGACGCGCTTGAGGAGGTTGTGAGCGGCATCGGTCCCATGGCCGAGGAAGAAGCCCGCGTTCTTTCCTCAGCTGCGCTGACGCGTGTCTTCAACCACCTCCACCTTCGCGAACCCGCTGCCCGGCTTGACGAGCTGCTGGAGCCTATGGACGACGAGCGTTGTGCGGCCGCTGCCGCGGCTGTCAAGGGTCAGATGGAGGCCCTGCTGAAGAAGTTCCGCGCCTTCGCTCTCGCGCCTCTGACCAGCGGTGCTCCTGATCCTGCAGCCCCAACCGGTGGTACAGGTGGGGCGACTCCATCAAGGAAGGAGCGCCCCTTGTGGGTGATGGCGATGCACAGGGGTGACCTGCTCGCGGCTGCTTTCCTGTTTTACTCCTGCAACATGCATCATGCCTCGTGGAGGCATTTAAACTGGTGTTTGATATTTGGGAGAACAGTATGTATTGTAATATTTGCTTTGAGATTTTGCGATTTCCTTCCTATTTGCTTTACGTTCTACGTCGGCAGAGCCCGGCCCCGCGCATACCTCAGCCACCGTTGGATCATTCGGAGACTAGGACGAGACCAGGGGGTGAGGGGCTACATGACAAGTTAGGCTCCTGAGTCGCGATGCTCAGGACTCCCCCTTGACGCGCAAACAGCTTACAGGAAGGGGATGCAGGAGTAGGTTTAGTGTTCTACATCGGCAGGGCCCGACCCCGCGCATACCTCAACCGCCGTTGGGCCGACCGGAGACCAGGATGGAACCAAGGAGTGAGGGGCTACGTGACCAGTTAGGCTCCTGAGTCGCGATGCTCAGGAGTCCCCCTTGACGTGCAAACAACCTTCATACATTTGTCCTCGCCGAGGCTCGGCTCGGGAGGGGCACGCGACGACCAGGTCCGGGGGACCTGGCTGGGTGGCGTACGCTTGGGCGTGACCCGAGCGCACCCCCATGTCCAGCCACCTCGCGCGACTGTCCTGAGGGGAGGTGTTGTGATGAGGCCGGACACTGAGCTCAAGGGCTCCTTGAGGTTGATACGGCTGCGAGGCCACCCTCAGTTGTTTATCACCAGCACAGAGCATAGCACTTCCGCACTTGCACGGGCATAGCCTCTCCTCGGCAGCGTCGATGGCCAACGCAGAGCATGGTGCTTCCACTGGTGCGTGGGAGGGGACTCCCTACTGCGGAGAGCCCCCGGGGCGTGTTAGCCCCGCCCTGACACGTGGCTTGCACAGCAGGGCTAGACGAGGTGTGTCTGGGCACTCGTGAGCCAGCACGGGACTCACGTGGCCCTACCTCAAGGCGGGTTGTGCCTGGGCTTGATTCTTAATGACTGTGGTGGCCCTGCGAAGTGGTTAGACAACCTGCGCCAAACGAATCTCCTGAGGCTATCGCATGAGGGGGCCAAGCACCAACGGCCCCAGGAGTGACGTGAACGGGGCCGGCCCGCCAGACAGAGCTCAGACGTTGGCTTTATCGACACTGCAGGGACGGGCCCGAGCACAGACGCCGTGCCTAACCTCCTCATGCGAAGGATCCTAAAGAAAGGCGCTCGGCGCGCGGCTCCCATGCCGGGCGACAATTAAGCAGGTGATAGCCATAGATAGATCATGCATGGAAAGCGAACTGACTTAGGTAAATGCACGAATGATACATGCCACTGGGTCGGACCCGAGAGGCTTGGAGGTGATGCAGCCCATTGGGCACCCCCAGGAAGGTAAGCTAAAGATGTAAAGGGATACATGCCGCAGGGATGGACCCACGCGGCATGGGAATGATGCAGCCCGAAGGGCACTCCCAACTAAATGAACTTGGAAAATGTCACCTGGTTCCGTCGTAGAAGGAGTGTTGGGGCAGCCGAAGATGCGTGGTGCAGGGGTTACTCCTCATGAGCCACCGGGATCCTGGGCCTCGGGAGGCCCTGGGGGTCCAGGTGGTTCCTTGAGGACCGTCTCCATCTCCGCCAGGACTGCGTGGTGCCTGGCCTCCTGAGCCGCCAAGATGCTCTGCGGGCCGCGCTAGAAGGCAGACGCCACGCTCGGTAGGCCAAAGGGCATGCGAACGTACCTGTGCGGTGGGCCCTCGCAACATTCCACGCGCGAAGGCCAGAAGGGCTCCTGAGATGCGGCCCTGTTGAGCCCTGGGACGTCGATGCAGATGCGCAGCTCGACATCCTCGCTTGGATGGGGAGCTGCGCCCGGTGAGCGACGGTCGCCGCGCATGGCTCTTGCATCCTGCAGTTCTCGAGTGGTCTGGGCAATGAATTCCTGAGCACCAAGCGCTCCTCGTCTGGTGTCCTCCTAAGGGAAAAGTGCTGCAAAGCATGCCTCCATGTGGTGCCCGAGCGCCTCCCTTGTGACGTTGGCAAGGTCCGAGTCCCTCTAGAAGAGAGCCCTCGAGCCTTGCCCGAGGAGGGCGCCGGGCGCGCCTTCCTATGCGAGGGAGGGAGGCGCCCCAGGCGCGGGCGCTGATCCTAACGAGGTACCACTTGCGGCGCCGCTCTCCTGAGGTCCGGCACGGAGTAGCTGCTTCTTCTTCTTGGGGACGACCTTAGGAGGGTACTGAGCTGCATTGTTGTCGGGGTCTTCGATTGACGCTGCTTGGAAGGCGCACTCGAGGGAGCACACTGCATCTCTTTCTTCGCAGGGGGCTGTGATGATCCCGCCGCTTCCTGGCATCTTGCTGGATACCCGAGGATGGCATTGTAGAGCAGACGGATGTGGGCGACGTCGAAGTCGATAAGCTCGGTGCGGTAGTTGTTGCGTTCTCCGAAGGTGACGGGAAGGCGGACCTGCCCTAATGGCGTGGAGCCGTCGGTCACTCCTGAGAAGGGCTTGGTAGGCTGAAGCTGATCGTATGGCACTTGAAGGTTGTCAAACGTCTCGACGGACAGGATGTTGAGCCCTGCGCCGCCGTCGATGAGGGTCTTGGTGACTTGTACGTTGATGATGACGGGTGAACAAAGCATCGGGAGAGCGCCAGCGGTTGCCGCGCACTTGAGCTGATCTGCCAAACTAAAGGCGATGGCGCACTTAGACCACCTGAGCGGGCACGTGGCCTCGAGCCTGGGAAGGACTGCGTTCACCTTGCGGGCAAACAACTTGAAGATACGTTGTGAGTCTAGGGCTTGAGCTCCGCCCAGGATGCAGGCGATCGCACGCGGCTCTTGGAAGCCCCCAGCCCCCTCGTCCTGATGGTGGTCGTCATTCCTTCTTTGCGGTGGCGGCAGAGGAGGAAGACAGACGTTGCCCTGAGGAGGATCCTCGCGAGGCTGATCCCTCCAGGCGCCCTCACGAGGCTAGTCCTGCCAACGGTCCTTGCGAGGCCGGTCACACTACTCCTGGCGCGGGCCACGGTCGTCCCAGCGTCCTCCGCCACATCCTCCTCCTCGGCCGTATCCCCGGTCGTTTCGCTCAGGGCGTCGACCAAAGCGTCCATCTCGATTGGCCCTGAGCTCTTGGCAGTCGTTGGTGTCGTGGCTATGCACGTTGTGGAAGGCGCAGAACGATCGGCTGCTCTTGGATGACTCAGGCTAGTCTCTTCCGCGCTTCGTGTCCGGCTCCACCGCGAGCAAGGCCACTCCCTTGCGCTTCACGTCCTTGGCCTTGGCTTTCTTTTCCTCTGGGTCGGCAACTGGGAGCTCGAGGAGGGAAAGACGCCCTTCCTTAGCTCTTGCACACTTGGTCTCCAGGTTAAACAGCTCCAGAGATGTGCACAACTCCTCGTGGATAGCGAGTTCCTCCATCTTGACGTCGCGGACGCCATCAGAAAACGCCGAGATGATGGCCTCGTCTGTCACCTTGGGGATCTTGAGGCAAATGTTGTTGAAGTGCTGGATGTACTTCTGGAGTGTCTCTCCTGGCTGCTGCTTGACGTGGCGCAGGTCACCCACGGCCTGGGGGTGGTCGCGAGTGCCCTGGAAGTTGGCGACGAAGCGGCCACGCATCTCGTTCTAGGAGGAGATGGAGCCGGGAGGCAAGTTCAGGAGCCACGAGCGCACGCCATCCTTGAGCGCCATGGGGAACCAGTTCGCCATGACTTTCTCGTCGCTGTTGGCCGCCTCGATGCTCAGCTCATAGAGCCGCAAGAACTCTGCAGGGTTGGGGGTGCCATCATAGCGAGGGGGCAGATCCGGCTTGAACTTGCCCGGCCACGCGACGCTACGCAGCTCGGGGGTGAAGGCGCGACAGCCTGCCGTGGTCACCGCGGCCCGCCGTGGAGGTGGAGCTTGATCTTGGTGCTTGCGCGCCGCCACGACAAGTGGTGCAAGGCCCTCACTACAAGGATTCGGGTCTATTGCAACAAAATTGTTCGTCGCAATACATGTCCATTTGTGGTGATAAGTACCTATTGCCACAAAACAGCATTCGCTATACGCTATGCATCGGACACATGGTAATAGGTTATTGCCACAAAAAAGCAACTGTGGCAATAAAGTGTGCTATTGCAACAACCATGTGGGAAGTCACCACATGTTTTCCCGTGGCAACACTCAGCTGATGCCACGATTTGCTTTGTGGAGATAGCTTTAATGCAACATGTAACAAATCATGGCGACTGATTGCTCGTGGCGATAAACATTTGTGGCAACAACCTATGCCAACGACGCTCGTTTTGTGGTGCATACTGTTCCGTGGCAATAGTCAATTGTGGCAATAAACTATGGCAACAATCCTTGTTTTCGCGGCATTAGGCATTTTGCGACGAACCGCTACACTTGTGGCATTAAGTTATGGCAACAAATTTCAAGTCGTCGTAACAAGAAATTGCAACATACTAGTTTAGGCGGTGATAAATAGGTATCACAACAAGTGAAATGTTTGTAGCGAGAAACTATTATGTATAATTTAAATTTTCGTGGTACTAACAAGTGGCAACCAAAAGTGGGTTGTGGCAATAGCCTATTGCAACCTAAAAAAAAATAGGCATTCAATTACAATATTTAAAACCACACGTATAATATGTAGATTCATAAAATTCATAATTCTCATAGCAAATATCCATCAAATGAAACTCAAATGTAATTTAGCCATCCTAATTAAGTTCCAAGACTAAATTGTCCGTGATCTAGAGTCCAATCGAGTAGTTCTTTGGATCCTTCAATAAAAAAATAAAAAAATATCTAGTTAATGAGTCGAACATAACATACACCATACAATTATTCCTGCCCCATTGTTAAAAAGAATTGTCGCCACACTAACTGGAGTAATACTATGTCAGCAAGCATGTGGATCGGAACCGTTTTACAAGTGTAAATGTCTAAAACATAAGCACAAGTATATGTACTAAAATCTTCCACTATTGATTTAAGTTCTGGCTCACTCTATAGTTTCAGTTAAATTCATGTCCCTAGCTAGCACATATTCATTTTTTAAGTTATGACCCGATGCAGCAACAATGCATGGTGAAAGAGAAGCAGCAGCTAGCTAATTATGAAGGCCAATGACATGCTCACTTAAAAGTGGACCATGAGTTTCAGTTTCTTTGTTTTCAACATCTTAGACGTGCTTTGTCCTAAAAAGGAAAGAACAATTATAGGTGCGGCATCAATATTGACAATATAAAAGATGAAACAAGAATAACACGATCCAACGCATGAATAATCCCAGCTGATGTAGTAGCATGCGGAATGCACATCGTTGAATAACTATAGAACAACCAAAAGTTAGTGTACTCACGTAAACATCCTAGGACTCTGTGTTAGACCATGTTCCATTCTTCTTGTGGGTGAGTTCCCAGAGAATAATACAATCTGGCTCTTCTCCAGTTTCTAAGTTTCTCTGCAAGTAATATACCAATGAGATGCTTGAAACATGAAACTATAGTTAGCAGCGAAGCATCATATTTAGTTAGACTCTACGTTCTCAAAACTTAGTTGCGAGTAAGTTTTTGATCCAATTTTGTGTTTTGTCTTCTGTTTCTTACGACTATCGGTGTTCTTTTGGTTGTGGTTCTATCAATTCATCAAAACTAAATATAATCAGACAGAAAAGCAATTGCATCTTAACACATAGTAGACAAAGAGTGATCTTAGAGATAACCTGAAATTTTGAATCAGTGCCAAAGTACTCAATCATCCATTCCCACTCTTCTGGTTGTAAATCTTCCAGTAGATAGCCAATCTAGCTGCATCTGTTTTGTATGCCTTGTAAGTGAAACTTAGAGTTGATCGCCAGCCTTTCTGGTGTATACTATGAATTTTGAGAGTAGATCGCCAGCCTCTATACGTGTGGCCATCAGCATATATCCATTTGTCCTGTAAAGCATATAACAAATGAATATACGTAAGCAGTGCATTATCCATGGTGAAATAAGATAACACATGTGAAAAAGGTTGTATGCACTATGATATCAGCAACAATGAGTTGATGGATGGTAGGGTGAATGTCCGAGCACGTCCTCACTCCAATGAATAGTCTTGAAGGTTTAGCAATTTAACCCATGCCAAGATTTTATGCATTATAGCAAACTAGTTAGCTTCCACGTGCAATGCATGTAAAGCCTTTTGAAGATTTTTTTTTCTTTTATTCTTGTTAACAAACAATTAAAAAACAAAAAATAAGAACCTAAATTTATTACGAAATTGTATTAATACAGAACATAGTTGAGAAGCTTGTGCTCAAAATCTAGATGCATATATTTCTCATCATTAGTCAGTTGACAATATTCAAATGATAAGAAAAATTCTATGTCTATTCTCTTTGCCTAATCTCATACGACTCTAGGGATGTTGGATTCATTATTATGTCAAGGTTTCAAGTTTCGTGAAAATCTTGAAGTCTTTTGGGTTGTATAGAAAAAAAGCAACAACAGAAATTCATGCAAACTTCGACTCAAGATAATCTATATGACAAATTTTCTCTCTGAATTATCTACACTCCATTCATTGAATTTTCTAAGAAAAAAGCATGTGAGCTCGTGTGCTGAAAATCTACATACTATGTATATTCGGTTGTGGTAGTAACAGAACTTTTAAACTTCATTACATTCCGCAAATCGCACATGTTGTTGCAGTTTTCATTACAAATATATCATGTATCGAACATAGATTACTTGACATCGAGTGCTATTGTTCCCACTGATATAACAAACATAAATCCCATTGTTCCAGGTTTGTGCATCCCACAACCACGCTAAAAATAAGTTGTTCTGGCCACCTTCTCTTAGATTTGGTCCAACTGCAGGTAGTAGAAGGATAGGCATTGGCAACGGTTCTTTTATGTCTAAAAACAAAAAGGAGGTTTATTTTATGATCAAGGTTGTTCTCACTGCTCAAAAAAAGATTCTTCAAAGCCCTTCCAAGTGTTTTATCATGCAAAGTAAGGGCAATGCTCCCTGCTACGAATTAAAGAGGACACAAATTTGCAAACCAAATAATCATCGCAAGTTTTCAGTGAATATAACGAAGCATTTTGCTAGAAAACATGGAAGCGGAAAAGTGCAAATACAAGAATTCTGGATCTTTCTATTCCCACATACATAGTTAACATCCATTGTTTGTGTGTGAAAACAAAGTACAAAGCACATCAAGTACCTCATAGATGGGTGTGTTCTTTTACTCGGTTCAGAATAACATGAAGCTAGCGAATAGGTTCTTCCCAATTCTTTGAGCTCCGGTTAAAAGCATTCTCAGAAAAAAAAATATTAATGGTTCGGAGCTATTGAATCAACATTGAACCAAAAATATCTTAAGCTACAAATATGTATCTAGAATATTCTATAAAGAAAGGTCAATAGCAGATTGAAAATGCATGTTCCAGACTGGCATAGAACAAAATACCTTTGGTGCCTTTCCACCAAGGCGAGTAGAACACTACTCAAGTTCTTTCGTTGCATCGTCACATCCTTTGACATTTTTAAATGTCGTAACATTCTGCATACAAAGGGATCATGCTGAATATACATATGTTTACTCACTTTTCTGCACTGAACAATTGTACAATCTAATTTACGATTGTTGTTAGTGACATCTAAGATCTAAGTAAGATGTACAACACATATGATTGTTATTAGTAGTATCTATTTTATGACATGCGTTAAAATCAAGCAATTGCACGGTAGTAGTGGCGCTACACTTTCCCCTCGATGTAGTTGCGAACCTGTGATGTTAACTTTGAGAACCAAACTGGCAGGAACACGTACGTACTACGATTATTACCAGGAGAATCAATTACCAACGGACATGTACCCTCGATGCCGTCCTCGCATCTTGCTCCCCTTGCACTAGTACACAAACAAGCAAGCAGCCTGCTAGATGGATTATTGTGGAAGGTAGCTTACATACGGATGGATTCCTCGTGGATGCTAGCAGATAACGAGGACCGGTGGCTCCTAGCGCGGGAGGCGCGCATGGTCCATGTGCTAGTTCTGCTCAAGCCGCTTAAATTCTTCATGGCCGCCGGGAGGGGGATGGCTGTCGGCGGCCCGGCTAGATCTGCCCACGACTCCGGTGGCTGCGCCTCCTCATGGCCGCCTCCTTGGGCTTCTCGAGCCTTATGGGTAGGAGGAACGACCACTGGGGCATGTGGTTGCGTTAGCGACATACAGAGAAAGGGCGAGCGGCGCGCATGAGGGCCTCAGCGACTTCGGCGTGGTATCGGTGGCTTGGCGGTAGGCGTGCGTGTGAAGGGATAAGGAGAGAGAGAGGAGATAAAAGGATAGGGCAACCGCAGCAGCCGTTCAATCTAAGTAAATTCAACGGTTCCGATGTGTGATCCGTGGGAGGGCTACCTTGACCAATCAAAACATGGTGTAGTTTTCAGTGTAATATTTTTGCACACCTTTAAATTTTAATATTTTTTCCTTTTTTTCTTCCCTTATATTTTTATTTCTTCTCCTTTTTAAAGGCCTTTTAAAGGATATAAGTAGGATTTTTTTAACCAAAATTTTGCCAACATTTTTATGCACTTGTGATTTAAATTTAAATTCTATGCAATAAATGTACGGTAGAATCCATGAAACTTGGGAACTGTCTCTCAAATATGGTCTACTTTCCGTGAAAATTTCAATGGTGCCATTTTAAACCCATGGTTTTGTAGTTGCTTCACAAAAAATACCCATTTTTTAAACTGTGAAAATTGATTTTTTTTTTAAGAAAATGTTAGAAACTCTATTTGTCAACATTGTTTTTTTATGTTTGTCAACATTGTTTGTAATGGCAAGATGCACCTATGTGCTCAATTTGGGCACATTATCATAAACTATGGAATGAATATAGCCATCACCTTGGAAATGAATGTTCATACATGATACCTTGTTTTGTGAAGGATTTTTGTTCTTTCAAATTGATCATATTGCAAGTTTAGTATTTTTCCTCGCAACTTGTACACATAAAAGGACTCGATGCGAAAGGATTGCATTTATTGAATTTGCATTATTTTCTTTCATTTTTTCAACAATGAGGTCATCAAAGCGGGGAGCCCGGAGGGGATAAGGATGGATGTGCCATGTGAGAAATTCATCGATTATAAAAGATAGGTTTCCCATAATCAAGGGATCATCTGATAGTATTATATCTATAAATAGGAAACTACCAAGCCATGTCGACCTATACAAGAGACTGTGTCGAGGCATCATCAAAGCGGTGACATTCTAGAAGATCTTGGCATGTACTCTAACTCAAAGTAGATTGATGCAACACTATTTATGACCCATGTCAAACAACAAGGACAGGGGCTACTGGCTACTCTCTGTGACATGGGAATGGGGTGTCCCAAGCACACTATAATTGAGTACCCTAGGAAGCACGGGATCAAATCATAAGTTTAATTATGATGTGTTATGGCCACTGCGGCTTTACTATACATGTGAGATTACAATCTACTAGTTAATATCAGAAAAGCATTAAGGTTGAAGATGACTCGCAGGAACCATTTGCGTCCTTGATCTGCTATCCCGGTGGCCAAATGCAGCATGCTTCTCTACCTCGCAAGAGCTAGCGTCTCTGGTCTTCTATCCTGACTGGTTCAACTCTGACCTTCGTTCACTCCTGTACAACACCGAGCATAACTCCCTTCGGTTCACGAGTCTAGGAGCAGCCAAGAAGGACGACCAGGACACCTGGCAGTCACCTTCATACCTCACTTCGCTTTGGACCAGGATGCTCGACCGATGCTTGTAAGATCTTTTATCGCTCTTCAGTGCCTCCCCATTCTTCTAACAAAATGGATTTTGTAGGATCCTGGAATGTGCTCCCAAATCCCGTACATATATCCCTTCAAGGGGGACAATTTTAGGTTTCCAGTAAAAAAATATGTAGACGGGGCCAAGATGCGGGATCTACTAGTCATTTTTTGGTCCATAAACCGCATATAGGTCCGATTTTTGGGGATCGGGCCAATATGTGGGATCTGTTGGAGTTGCTCTTAGTCCGGTATACAAGGGATAACCTTTGGGTTGCCCCTGAGCTGAGCATAACTATTACTTTTGTGCTTACATATTTAAAGGCTCCTACTTCCCAATAAGCTCCCTACTTTCACATCTCATATCAAACGAAACATCACATACAAGAAATATTTATATCTCATAGCGAGATTTTTTTAATAATTTTAGACAATTTCAATTTGTGTGCAAGAATAATGGCAAAACTATTGATTTAATGACATGCACCAACAAATTTGAATTTGTGAGTTGTTTGATTTGGATGTGTTTATTTTTTTAGTGTTATATCATATTAAAATATGGAGTGCGCCTATATAGCGCTTCTGGCGCAAGCAACCCTAATCGGCGCCACATCGTCATACGCCTCGGGCCGACGTAGCTCTGCGAGGTCGCTCGCTGGCTGTTTCGAGCGGTTCACCATGTTGACCGGATGACTGGTTGACCATTGACCCATGGCATAGTTGACCGTACACTTCTATAACAAGTTTAGAATTTAAAATTATTTTGAGTTTGAAAAAAAATTTGTGGCTCAAACAAATGTTCACGATTTTGAAAACAAATGTTTGTCAATTCTAAAAAAAGATCACTATATTTTAAAAAAAATCATGGACTCAAAAAAGATTCAAGAATTCTAATTTTTTAATATATTTCTTCAAAAGTTTTTAAATTCTAAAAACTGTTTTCGAACTTGAAAAAAGTTGCCAAAGTCAAAATAAGTTTACGTATTTGAAAAGAGTCCACGATTTTGAAAAACAATCGTGGCATGAAAAAATATTGGTGGAAATGAAAATGTTCAGTGACTTGATAAAAAAGTTAGTAAATTTGGAAAAAAATCCACGCTTCCAAAAAATTCACGAAATTTCAAAAGTTGCCAAGCTTAACAAAAAGCAATCACGCATTTCAATAAGTTGGTCAATTCGAAAATTGATGGTATTTAAAAAAAATACACGAATTTTCATAAAAAATTACTAAAATTTAAAAATAAAAAAGGGAAAAATTGAAAATAAAGAGTAAGAAAAATAGGAAAAGGAACCAGAAAAAAAAATCAAAAACCGGAAGAAAAATAAACCAAAAGCTGATTAGAAAAATCCTAGGCGAAAAAGAAGCAAAACTAGGTTTTTTTAGAGAAAAGAAATACTAGGTGGAATCTTGCCGAAGCGAAACCGGCCCAAAGTCACGGAATCGCTGCCCAATTTGACTCCTCACCGGCAGCCAACACCTACCTTTTTGATGGGCCTTGGCCCAGCCGTTCAGTACATACCAAATACTTATTTATTGGAAATAAGCGTGATAGTGATGGTAGCCCGTTGGTAATCGCTTGGTTCCCTAATTGGGATGTAGCAAGTTCGAATCTTGGTATGGATCATTTCTTTTTCTTCATGCCCCATTGTTGGTCATTTTATTTTGTCCTGGGCCCGCATGTCGTAATATTTTATAGGTAAAATATGTATATATAATATGCTCTCATGCTAATATATTTTTCCATTGCCTCAAAAAAATTCCACTGTTTTATTTGCAATATATTTCCGAATATTACCACAAGTAGTTATTCTGTTGAAATACCTAGTCTCCATTATAACAAAATGGCTGCTTCGCGCAACGGAATTTATTTGTCGCAATATCGCTACCATATTGCAATGCCGATGCAGTTTGTTGCAATAGGTAGCCACTCTTTTGCAACAACATTTGTAACTAATGCAACGTCACGCCGATGTTGCAATATCTTTTTGAATATTGCCACGAATAGTTATTCTGTTGACATACCTAGTCTTTATTACAACAAAATGACTGCCCTCACGCAACAAAATTTGTTTGTCGCAATACCACTATCATATTGCAACGCCGATATAGTTTGTTGCAATACGAGGCATGTATTGCAACAAAGTTGGTATGTATCGGGACGAAACTAAGTTATGGCAATATGTGCGGCCTATTACCACAACCGGAGAATTTGTGGTAATATTCTGTTTTATTGCAACAAAACGTAGTTGTAGCAACAAATTTTGTTGCAATAGACCGGAATCCTTGTAGTGCCTGCCGCGGCAAGCGATCCCGACGTAGCGGTGCGGGGAGCGCTGGAGCGTTCTCTTGCGGTCGAGGAACTTCTTGACAACTTCTTTCTTCACGCGCGGGTGCCGGGCGCGGCGGGTCGCGCCGCGGGGACGCACGCCTTGGCGCCAGAGCACCGTCTTGGTGCAGGGGTGGTGGAGGCTCTCCATGAGACACGTC
Source organism: Aegilops longissima (assembly GCA_021605205.1). Lineage (NCBI taxonomy): Eukaryota > Viridiplantae > Streptophyta > Magnoliopsida > Poales > Poaceae > Aegilops > Aegilops longissima. The sequence goes on along the minus strand of JAHIAM010006468.1, from coordinate 57,646 downwards.
ACCTATAGCTGGCGGAGGGCGAGGCAGCAAGAGGGACGGCACAGGGGAGCCCCCTGCGGCGCTGACAAGCTCAGTGATGCGGTCGATCCAGTCCTCGTAGAGGTCGTTGACGGGGCGGTAGCGTAGGAGCTAGCATTCCATGAGGAGCACGGTCTGCACGTTCGTGGGAGCGCGACGAGCGTGGGACGACGAACCGGCCATGGTCAACGATGGAGTGGCGGTGCGACCGTCCCGCCACACCGAGGGGTGCAGCGAGGATGCTTGCTGCTCGTTCCCCGCCAGGCTGGTGGCGGCATTGGCGGCAGGCGACTGAGAACGACGGGGAGGCCCGCCGACATGAGCCGTCTGAACGACGCGGGCGGTAAGGGCGGCCCGACGCTCAGCGCGAGCTCGGCGAGCGTCCGCCATGGAGACGACGAGTCAACTGAACGCGGATCAACGAAAGGAGAGCTTCGGCGCACCCCTACCTGGCGCGCCAAATGTCGGATTTCGGGTTTCGGCAAACCCTCAAGGTTCAAACACTGGGGTGCGCGCGAAGATCTTGTCGGATCTCGGGTCCGGCAAAACCCTCTAGGTTTGAACACTAGGGTGCGCATGAAGATCTCCCCCTACCGATCCACGTCCTAGCTTTGCTGAGATCTCACGGACTAACTCGACGAACTCGCAGTGCAAAGGACACAAGATTTATACTGGTTCGGGCCACCGTTGTGGTGTAATACCCTACTCCAATGTGGTGGTGGTGGATTGCCTCTCGGGCTGGGGATGAACAGTACAAGGGGAAGAACAGCCTCCTGAGGCGTGGTGTTCTTGTGCTTTGTGGTTGTGAGGATGAACTGAATGAGTTCGAGATGAGTTGCCTCCTACTATGGTGGCTAATCCTATTTATAGGGGCCCTGGTCCTCTCCCCAAATATTGAGCGGGGAGGGAGCCAACAATGGCCAATTTGAAAGGGGACAGCTAGTACAGCTTACCCTGACAAAAGCAGTCTTCGCCTGCAAAAGGCTCTGGTGGTCACGCCGCCTTGGGCTCCATGGTGACCTCCGTCTTGCCGTCCTGCTGGTCTTGGTCTCTGTCGGATTTCGGGTTCCGGCAGACCCTTGAGGTTCGAACACTGGGGTGCGCGCGGAGATCCAACCCTCCACCGCCTCGTACCTCGCCGAATCGCAGGGACCTAAACTACTAAATAGAACCGCACAAGAGACACAAGTTTTATACTAGTTCGGGCCACCGTTGTGGTGCAATACCCTACTCTAGTTTGTGGTGTGGTGGATTGCCTCTTGGGCTGATGAGGAACAGTACAGGGAAGAACAGCCTCGCGAGGGTCTGTTCTTGGTGGGTGTGATGAACTGCTAGGTGGTGTTCAGTTGCTCTAGCTACTGGTTCCTTGGTGAGGATCCTGATCTCATACCGGGGGGCCGATCCCTCTACCATGGAAATGGCTACTCCTATTTATAGGCGAAGGCCCTGAGCCTCTTCCCAAATATTGAACGGGAAGGGCGCCAACAATTGGCCATTTTGAAGGGGAACAGCGGGTGCACTTATCCTGACTAAAGTTGGTCCTCGCCTGCCAAAGGCTCTGGTGATGACGCCTGCTTGGGCTCCACGATGACCCCCTTCCAGCCGTTGGGGCTGGTCTTGGTCTTGTTGCACCGAAACGGATGCCTTTGCTTGATGCTATCGCCTGCGCTTGCTCCCTTTGCACCAAAGGGGAAAGGAGGACGCTGCACGGGCTGGCGCCCGACTTGCGCCCTCGGTCGTCATGGCTTGCGTCATGGGCACCTCGCGAGGTACCCTGCCTTGAACTCTCCGCCTCCTCATGAGCCAGCCTGACGAGGCCGTGCCTGAGGAAGCTCCTCGTCGTCCGCCCCGCGAGGCTTGGCCCCTCGCGAGGGTCTTGAGCTTGCGTTGATGAAGATGGGCCGTCCTGGGCCTCCTTTGAGCCACGCCGCAGGTCGCAGGCAGGCAAGTCTGGGGACCCCGTTCCCAGAACGCCGACAGTAGCCCCCGGGCTGGCGCGCCCGAACTTGGCCGGCAGAGGCGAAGGGCAAGTGTGAAGCGTCAAGGTCCCTAACAGCTCATGCCCTTGGGCGCCGCATGGCGGTTGATTGACGATGTGCGCCTTTGCTTCCCCACGATGCCTCAGTAACCACCCGGATTCGACAAGTCCCTGCATGCAGAGTTGGTCATGATTACCTGTGATCGTGGAGGCCGACGGTTGGCCTTCGCCGGCAATAAGTACGGAACAGCGCGCGCCCTTCTAGTCTATCCTTTCTTGTCTCTCCTCTTCCTCGTCTCATCTGGTTGCCATGGCTCCGATCCGCCGGTTCTCCAAGGAAGAGAAGGGAAAGGCTCCTCAAGAGGATCCTGACCTGCTCCCCCCAAAGAAGCGGCTTGCTCTCGGGTGTCGAGGCAGGCGCCGCCGAGGCGCCCATGCCACTGCGTCGTCGGCCACCACCAGGGTTTCCTCTTCCCTTGTACGCGCAAATTGGTGGCCCTGAAGGAGGCGAAGCCGGGCGCCACGAGCGGCATCGCCGACGACGCCGGTGGGTCACGAAGGTGTGCGTCTTCTCCCCTGGAGTCCACGCCGAGGGCTCCTGCCGGGAGTTCGTGCTTCGCGTCGCCGCGCCTCCTAAGTCTTGGATTCGTCTTCCTTCTTTCTTCGCCTCCGTCGTCCGGGGGGAGCCCTGAAATCTGGCTGCAGACGCTGCCGCGCCACCCTCGCGACCGGGCAGAGGTTGCAGTGAAGGCCCAGGCGAGGTCTTCATGACTCGAGGCTGGGGCGAGGTCGCCCAGTCTGCAGGCGAGGGCGCCACGATCCACCTGAGTACGACGGTGCTTCGGTGGTGTCCTTCAAGGTCTTCGACACGGAGGGTCGTCGGCTGGAGTGCTGCCCCGGGAGAGGCGGTCGGGGCCCTGCTGCGGTGAGGCGGAGGCCGACCGACCACTCCCTTGGCAGCTTCTCAGGCGACGAAGGCGCCAGAGGATCCAGCGACTCCACCGAGCTCTTCGCGACGCCGGAGACGAGCGACGACAGCTACGAGCCCCCGAGCCTGCGCCGCTCCCGGAGCAGGGCGGGCTCGTCAGGTCGTCGCCGCCCCTGATCTGGATGGGGTTGGCTCCGCACCGGTGGCCCACTGCTGATGATGGCGTCCGCCGTGGTGGTCCCTAGATAGGACTCCTTAGGATTCGCGTCTTTTGTTCCTGCGAGGAGCCAAGAATGTACCCAGAGGGGCTTGTAAGATGTTTGTAGCCGCTTGTCAATATGATCCTTATTGTGAGGCAAAGGCGAGATGCCTCGTTCCGCTCTAGCTCGGTTTCTTCCTTTCGACCTCGTGAGGGCTTGATGCTCTGTGCATGTGTCCCAGCCCCAAGGCGGCTTCAGCCGCCGCTGGTATGCCAGTCGCAATGCCGTGGTCAAGGACAGGAGGTGAGCGGCCTGAGGTCTGGTAAGAGCCTCTGAGTCGCGATGCTCAGGGGGTTCCCCTTGGCGCTCAAGCAGCCATCATTCGGTGAGAAAGGAGAGCGACATTGCTAAGACGGGGTTGCATTGAGTGTGGGGATAGTGTTGCGATGACTAGTGTGTCCAGAGGGTGACTTATCTTCGAGGGTCAGGACAATGCTTCCTGGTGCGGCGCTAGGTCCGTGCCTTGGCCGGCTAGAGATTGCGTGGCGAGGTCGTTTCGTGCTCCTTGGAGGGACCCTATAGGTTCACCACAAAAGGAACAAGAGCTCGCCGTGGCGATCGTTTGTCCTGCCGTTAGTTGCTTTGGAGAGGCGCGAGAGGCCTCGCGAGGTGTGTTGGGGCACCCGTGAGCCAGCTGGGACTCACGAGGCCCTACCTCAAGGCGGGTTGCGCTGCCTCGGGCCTTATCTTCGAGTGTGTTCCTGCAAATTTGGCGGATGTCGGTGTTTCACGCCTTGGTCCTGGCTCGGCTGGTCTCACCGTCACGGCAAGCCAGGTCGCGATGCCATGGACAAGACCAGAGGGTGAGGGCCGGAGAGCCGGTAGGAGCCCTGAGTCGCGACGCCAGCACCCCCTTTAACGCTGCAAGCCAGGTTAGATGACGCAACTCAAGGCCTCGGGTCCCGGCTCGGGCTGGTCTCGGCCGTCGCCGGCAAGCCAGTCGCGACGCCATGGACAAGACCAGAGGGTGAGGGCCGAGAGCCGGTAGGAGCCCTGAGTCGCGATGCTCGTGCACCCCCTTTAACGCGCAAGATGGGTTAGATGACGAAATCTCACGCCCTCGGTCCCGCTCTCGGCTGGTCTCACCGTCCGCTGGCAAGCCAGGTCGCGATGCCATGGACAAGACCAGAGGGTGAGGGCCGGAGAGCCGTAGGAGCCCCTGTCGCGATGCTCGTGCACCCCCTTTAACGTGCAAGATTCCGCCACCCAGAAAAGGCACCAAATAACAAGCATGGTGGAGCGAGAGCATAATCCTAAGGAAAAGTAGGAGGATACATGCCGCTGGATCGGCCCGAGCGGCTTGGGATGATGCAGCCCGAGGGCGCCCCAATAGGATAGGCTAACGACATGAAATAAAAGGGATACATGCCGCAGGGACAGACCCACGCGGCCTGGGAATAATGCGGCCCTGAAGGCGCTCCCAGCCGGAAATAAAACTTAAAGATGTCACCTGGTGATGTTGGGGATGAAGGGGTGTTGGTGTAGCAGACTCGGTGGGCTACGGGAGCCCATCATCACGAGCCCCCAGGCCCAGGGGCCTCGAGAGGCTCCGGAGGTGCTGGCGGCTCCTCACGGGCCATCTCCATCTCCGCCAGGGCTGCGGCGTGCCTGACCTCTTGAGCCTCCAGGATGGCTCATGAGACGCTGGTGCACAGCAGCCGCGTTTGGCAGGCCATAAGGCATGCGTGACGTAGTCGTAGGCGGACCTCGCAACGCCCCGCTCATGAGGGCCGTGAGGCGCTCTTGAGATGCGGCTCGGTTGGCTGGTATGTCGATGCAGACGCGCAGCCCACCACCCTCGCCTGGATGGGGGGCCACAGCGGGTAGGCGGCGGCTGACCCTCATGACCCTTGACTCCTGTAGCTACTGAATGGCCTTGCTGACGAACTCTTGAGGGTTCTGCCCTCCTGGTCTTGCTCCTCCTTGCGGGAAACGTGCTTCGAAACACGCCTCCACATGGTGCCCAAGCGCCTCCCTCGAGACCTTGTCGAGGTCGGCAGCCCTCCAGGGGAGAGCCCCCGAGCCCTGCCTGAGGAGGGCGCCGGGCGCGCTTTCCTATGCGATTGAAGGAGGCTCCCCCTAGCCCGATGTGGGCTCCGAGGGGCCTGTCTCTTGAAGAGCCGGGCCGGTCGACGTCTTCTTCTTCTTGGGTGCGGCCTCGGGAGGCCTCCTGCTGTGGTCTGGTCTTCCAAATGATGCGGCTGAAAGGCTCGCTCCAGGGAGCACACTGCGTCTCTCTCTTCACAGGGCACCGTGATGACCCCGCCGCTTCCTGGCATCTTGAGGACGTTGTAGCCATGGTGGGTTACGGCCATGAATTTGGCCAACGCTGGGTACCGAGGATGGCGTTGTACGGCAGGCGAATGTGGGCGACGTCGAAGTCGATGGGCTCGGTGTGGTAGTTGTCACGAGCCCCGAAGGTGACAGGAAGGCGGACCTGCCCGATCGGGACCGTGGAGCCGTCGGTGACTCCGGAGAAAGGCTTGGTTGGCTGAAGCTGACTGTAAGGCACTTGAAGATTGTTGAATGTTTCCACGGACAGGACGTTGAGCCCTGCTCCGCCGTCGATGAGGGTCTTGGTGACTAGCACATTGCTGATGATTGGGGAACAAAGCATCGAGAGAACTCCCGCTGTGGCTGCGCACTTGAGCTGATCCGCTGAGCTGAACGTGATGGCGCACGCCGACCACCTGAGAGGGCGCGTGGACTCGAGCTTGGGGAGGACTGCATTCACTTCACGGGCGAACTGCTTGAAGATGCGCTGAGAGGCTGGGGCTTGAGCTCCGCCCAGGATGCAGGCGATCGCACACGCTTCCTGGAAGCCCCCAGCCCCCTCGTCCTGATGACGGTCTTCGATTCTCCTTGGCGGCGACGGCAACGGAGGGAGGCCTGCGTTCCCGCGCACGCGATCCTCGCGAGGCTGATCCCTCCAGCCTCCCTCGCGAGGTGGGTCTTGCCAGCGGTCCTCGCGAGGTTGGTCGCGCCACCCTTGGCACGGGCCGCGGTCTTCCTAGCGTCCCCGCATTCCTTCCTCCTCCTCGTCAGTAGCCCGGTCGCTCGCTCGGGCGTCTCACGACCCTTCCTTCACGACTGCCCGGAGCTCTTGACATTCATTGATGTTGTGAGTGTGGAGGTCGTGGTACACACAGATCGGCTGCCCTTGGAGGACTCGGGCTGATCTCGCCTCGCTTGGTGTCTGGTTCGGCCATGAGTACGGCAGCCCCTGCGCTTCACGCCCTTGGCCTTGACTTCTCTTCTTCGGATCTGCGGCAGGCAGCTCGAGGAGGGAGAGGCGCCTCCTCAGCCCCGCGCGACTTGGTCGCCAAGTTGAACAGCTCTGTGGAGGTGCAGATCTTCATGCATCGCCAGCTCCTCCTTCATCTTGACGTCACGACTCCGTCGGAGAAGGCAGAGATGATGGCCTCCTCCGCTACCACAGGGATCTTGAGGCGCTGCGTTGTTGAAGCGCTGGATGTACTTTTGCGGGGTTTCCGGCTGCTTTGCTTGATTCGACGCATGTCGCTCCGGCCGGTGGCCTGTCGCGAGTACCTTGGAAGTTGGCGATGAAGCGGGTACGCATCTCGGCCCAGGAAGAGATCGTGCACAGGGGCCGATTCAGGAGCCAGGTGTGGGCCCCGTCCTTGAGCGCCATGGGAAACCAGTTCGCCATGACCTTTTCATCCCCGTTGGCAGCCTCGATGCCCAGCTCGTAGAGCTGGAGGAACTCCGTAGGGTCAGCTGTGCCGTCGTAGCGAGGAAGCAGGTCTGGCTTGAACTTGGCGGGCCACGCGACACCGCGCAGCTCGGAGGTGAAGGCGCGGCAGCCCGCCATGGCCGCAGGGGGCCTCGGACGACAGAGAGCTTGGTCTTGTGGGCCTCCCTGCGCCGCGGCTGGGGGCAGCGCAGGGTCTTGACGTGTTGGAGCGGGGAGCGCTTGGGCAGCTTCTTGCGGGCGAGGAACTTCTTGACAGCTCTGCTCTTGCAGCTGCCGCGCTGGCGGAACTGGTTCCGCCTGGGACCACGCGCTTTGGGGCTGTGGCACCTTCTTGAGGAGGAGGCGGCTGGGCGCCCGGGAGCTTCATCGTCACTGGGAAGGGTGCGGTGCAGCGAGACGGACGGTGCGGGTCGCCTCTGCAGCGCGGACGAGCTCGGCGACTCGGTCGAGCCATTCTTCGAGACGCTGCCGACGGGGCGGTAGCGCAGGAGCTCGTTTGCCGCGATGAGTGCAGCTCGGGCCTCCATGAGCTGCTGGGCGCGCGATGATGAAGAACCAGCGGGGTGAGCGAAGGCGTGGCGGTGCGGCCGCCCCGCCATGGACGGGTGTTGACGATGCTTGTTGCTCGTTTCCGCCGGGCCGGTGGCGGCGTTGACGGCAGGTGACGGGAACGACGAGGGCGCCCGCCGACGGAGCTGTCTGGGAGACATGGGAGGAGAGGGCGGCTCGGCGCCGGGCGCTGGCCCGACGGGCGCCGACATGGTTGCGTGGTCGGGAAGAACGAGGCGATTTAAAGGAAGATTTCGCGAACTCCCCTACCGGGCGGGCCAAATGTCGGATTTCGGTTCCGCAGACCCTTGAGGTTCAACACCGGGTGCGCGCGAGATCCAATCCTCCACCGCCTGCACTGGCCGAACCGCAGGACCTAAACTACTAAATAGAACATCCCAAGAGACACAAGTTTTATACTAGTTCGGGCCACCGTTGTGGTGTAATACCCTACTCTTGTTTGTGGTGTGGTGGATTGCCTCTTGGGCTGATGAGGAACAGTACAGGGAAGAACATCCTCGCGAGGGTCTGTTCTTTGTGGGTGTGATGAACTGCCGTGTGGTGTTCGGGCTGTTTTAGCTATCGGTTCCTTGGTGAGGATCCCATCTCATACCGGGGCCGATCCTCTACCATGGAGATGGCTACTCCTATTTATAGGTGAAGGCCCCGGGCCTCTTCCCAAATATTGAGCGGGAAGGGCGCCAACAATTGGCCATTTTGAAGGGGAACAGCGGGTACACTTATCCTGACTAAAGTTGGTCCTCTCCTGCCAAAGGCTCTGGTGATGACGCCTGCTTGGGCTCCATGATGACCCCCTTCCAGCCATTGGGGCTGGTCTTGGTCTTGTTGCACCGAAACGGATGCCTTTGCTCGATGCTATCGCCTGCGCTTGCTCCCTTTGCACCAAAGGGGAAAGGAGGACGCTGCGCGGGCTGGCGCCCGACTGGCACCCTCGGTCGTCATGGCTTGCGTCATGGGCACCTCGCGAGGTACCCTGCCTTGAACTCTCTGCCTCCTCATGAGCCAGCCTGACGAGGCCGTGCCTGAGGAAGCTCCTCGTCGTCCGCCCCGCGAGGCTTGGCCCCTCGTGAGGGTCTTTAGCTTGCGTTGATGAAGATGGGCCGTCCTGGGCCTCCTTTGAGCCACGCCGCAGGCCGCAGGCAGGCAAGTCTGGGGACCCCCGTTCCTAGAACGCCGACAGTCTCGTTGCACCGATATGGAAACCTTCGCTTGACGCCTCGGTACTCCTCGCCTGCGCTTGTTTCCTTATCACCAAAGAGGAAACAAGGACACTGTGCGTGCTGGCACCCGCCTGGTGCCCGCCTGGTCTCGATCGTCATGGCTCGCGTCACGAAAGCCTCGCGAGGTTTGCCTTGCCTTGATCTCTCCGCCCCTCGCGAGCCAACCCGATAAGGCCGCTCCCGAGGAGGTCTTGTGTCGTCCGCCTCGCGAGGCTTGGCCCCTCGCGTGGGTCTTGAGTGCTTGTTGGTGAAGATGGGCCGTACGGGCCCGCTCACCGATCCATGCAATGGGTTGTAGGCAGGCAAGTCTCGGGACCCCGTTCCCAGAACGCCGACAGTAGCCTCGGGCCCAAGGCGCGCTCGGGCTTGGCTTCCAGCGGTTAAAGGTCAAGTCTTGGGGCGCCAAGGTTCCCAATAGCTCGCGGCCTTGGTCGACGCTGGGCGCTTGATTGGACATGGGCGCCTTCGCTCCCCATGCTGCCTTGATACCCGCTCGCTAGGGCGGCCACCGCAACCTACATGGTTATTCTTCCATCGCCTGCGCCATACTCCTCCAATTCCTCTGCTTCCCCGGGACTCCGCTCCTCTTTCTGATTTGACCTGAGCTCTGCTCACTCCATCTCCATGACACCGAAACAAGCGGATAAGGGGAATAAGCCTCTATCTTCGACCAGTGCGCCTCCGACCATCGAGCCCGCAGTTGGCCGATCGCTGGTGCTCCACGATGAGGCCATGGGCAAGGTGCGTTCCATGCTCGCCTCCAGCTTCAATGAGTGGGGAAGAGAGTGGCTTGGCCTGCGTCTCGTGCTCGCATTGACCGGGCAGCCACCGAGGTCTCGTTCTTCGTCGACGCCCTTTGGGCCGGCCTGGTCCCTCCTTTCTCCGCCTTCTTCAACGTAGTTCTGGAACACTATCAGATCCACATGCTGCATCTTGACCCCCAATCCGTGACCCTTCTTGTCGTCTTCGCCTTTGTGTGTGAGGCCATGGTGGGCATTGCCCCTTCCGTGGCCCTTCTTCGCCACTTCTTCTCGTTGCATCTGATTGACCCCCGGCAGAGCTCGAGATGCCTGAGATTCCATGTCGTGGCTACGACGACAGGCGTGGGGATCGACTTCGAGCTTCCTTCATCCACGAGAAGGTTTCGTACATGGTGGGTGTTTGTTGATGTCGGAGTGCTCAGCCCTTTGCTCCATCCTTCGCTGGCGTCTGCCGTCCCCAACACCGATTGGAGCCACGAGAAGCTCGCGAGCCCCTGCCTTGTCCCCGTTTGGCTCAGGCTGAAGAGGCTGAAAGACCGTGGCGTGACTGCGCCTATGGTGGTGAAGGAGTTTGTCCGACGCTGAGTTGCTTCGCTTCAGCGCCATTCTCGGCCGATGTTGGCCTTGCTCAATAGCAAGGACCATATGAGGCTTCAGGAGTCTGGTCTCCCTCTTGAGGCGCGGCAGACGGCGCTTGGGGTCCTGGCGGGCGTTCCTTTGCCGGATGACATGCCTGGGAAGAGTTGCATGTTGTACTGTTGCTCGAACAAGCAGGAATTCGTGGAGCACATGCCTTCTTTTGATGAGTGGAGGCTGTGCCCAGACGGCCTGGTGGGGCCTCGCGAGAACCCTGTCGACGTGCTCCCTCTCTTCGTTGCTGGCGCCGAGCTCACCCCGAGTGTGGATGCAGGGGGCATGCACCGTCCGAGGCCGGTGGCCCTAGTACCATAGTGCTGATGCCGCCTGGGGCTCCCAAGGCGACGCAATCGGGAGTCCGCGATTCTTGTCCTGGGGCGGCATCTGCGAGGGTGAAGCAGCGTGCGACTCCTGAGGCTGAAGCTCCTGAGACCTCGGCAGGCCGCTGCGTGATGGCGCCCGGCGACTCTCCTCAGCTTGGTGCCCCTGAAGCGGTCCCTTCAAGCGCTTCCCCTGCTGCACCTCGCGCTGGCCTCCATGTCCAACGCTTTGGTCGGCTCTGCGTGGACTTCGAGGAGCTCCGGAAGAGGAAGAGCTCCCCGAGCGACAGCAGCGGCATCTTCGAGCCGTTGAAGCGGAGGAAGTACATCACCATTGACGAGTAAGTATTGTATCTTTGTGGCTTCTTGAGTGCTGCTTTCCTTCCTGACGTTGGTTCTTCAGGGTCCCTTCTGCCACAACCGCCGAGTCTCCCGAGAAGCGGTCTCCTCTTTCCTCTTCTCCCTCGCTGACCTTGAGCGCCCCGAGCCTGCACGTCGCCTTCGGTGCGGGGTCGGTTGCAGAGGCGCGCTCACCTCCATGGCGCCTTGAGCTTTCGCCCCCGTTGTCCCTCCTTCACGGCCTTGCCTGGAGCTCGGCGAGCGTGCCGAGGGCTTCTCCTCTGATCGTGGACGGCGGCTGGATGGCTTCGGTCCTGGGCGCCTCCTCAAGCAGCGAGCCCCGACTCGCTCGGGCCCCTTGCGAGGCCCAGCTAGCCTCCGGGCACGCGCCAGCCCCCAGCTCCCTGTTGGGAGGGGGCGTGCCGCTTAGGGCCCCACCTGCAGCCCCCGCGGTGGAGGACGAGATGGGCCGTGCGCTCGAGTTCGAGCACGGACGGAGCGTTGTTCGTCATGAGATCTTCCAGGAGGCGATGGGCGCGATGAACCGGCTTGGTGAAGAACTCGCGGGTGTCGACGCGCGCCTTGCGGCCGAGAGTCTTCGGTTGGTGGAGGAGCGGCACAAGTTGAAGGTGGCCATCAACCTCGGGCATCACCAGCGCGAGCTTGATAACGCGAAGGGTGAAGCTTCTCTCGCGACCTCGCGTGAAGCCTGCTCCCGAGCCCTGGAAGAGGCCCAAGAAGCCGACCACCGCCGCGAGGCCGCGGAGAAGCGCGTGTGGGAGCTCCAAGCCTGGAGCGCCTCCTTGGAGCGGCAAGTGGAGGCGCGCTGAGCCGCCCTTGCTTCGCTGTGGGGGACACCCGCCGAAGAAGAAGAGATCCGGAGGCGCGAGGAGGCATTGGCACTGGAAGCTGTGGAGCGTAGCCTCGAGCTTGAGCGGTTGAAGACGAGGGAGCGTCAAGTTGCCCAAGCGGAAGATGCCGTTGGTGCACGCGAGGCCAAGGCTCAGGAGTAGGTCGATCGCCGAGTGGCCGAGGTTTGCGCGGGTCTTGAGGGTAGGCATGACCTGAAGCTGCAGCTTGCGGAGACGGAGGCTGCAGGTAGGGCCGTTGCCCTTAGACCCAGGCTAGCTGAGGTAGAGAGGCGCGAGGAGGCCACGGCAGCCGCCCTGGTCACGGCGCAGGCGGAACTGGCCTCCGCCTGCACCGAGCTGCTCTCTCTTCAGAAGCGGTTTGCTGACGCCGAGGCCATCGCGCGACAGAACAGGGAGGAAGTGCTTCAGCGGCGGACATTGGAGCGCGAGCACGCCCCATGCTCCAGGGTCTCAGGAACAGGGCGAACACCGCGCTGGGCCATATTTGCGACGAGAATGCCCCTCATCCCCATACAGACGACTACGCCAGTCGTCTTCGCTTCTTCACCAAAGTGGTGACGCGCCTGGAGAACCGTTCCGAGAGGGCTCGCCAGCTTGTCGAAGAGAGGAGTCGCAGCTTGCTCGGGCGCGCGTTCTCCCGTGTCTTCAGCCATCTCCAGAACAACTACCAGGACGTTGACTTTGACGCCGCCATCGCTTCCAGCCCGCAGCCATCCGGGCGCACCTAGTGCAAAGGTGGAGGACAATGGACGCGCTGGTCAGGGCCTTCGCTCCCGAAGACGACGCGGTGGTGGTCGCGGCAGACGAGGGCGACGTGGTCGACGACGGTGATGGTGGCACCGTCGAAGGCGACGATGATGCTGGCGGAGGTGACGATGATGCCAGCGACGCGTCCGAAGGCGATGCGGCGAGCGACATGTCCGATTGATCCCCGCATTTCCAAGCTGTTTGTCCTGCACGCAGAGGCTCGGGCGTGGCCCTAGAGGTTGTAAGAGCATTTTGAGAGGGGGGGCCCCTCGTGTAAACAAACCGCAACCTTTATTCTTTTATGTCTAGCTGAGTGTGCAACTTTGAGAACCCATGGGTCTGGCGGCAAGTTTGCCGTTGCGGCTTACCTGAGTCGGGTAAGCCTCGAACTGGATCGTGAGGTCATGAGCTCTCGAGGAACTCCTAAAGAGTCTGCTGATTCGCTCGAGAGGGCCTCGCGAGAATCAGGCGCCGATCGTGGTGACGATGCACGCGGCGCGTATGCTGCACCCAGCCCCGCTCGCGAGGAGCCTGCGAGGGGGAGGCAGCGAGCGTAAGCTCCGGGATAAGGCAAGGACCAGATAGCAAGAAACCGCTTGAATGAGAAAAGGCACCCCCGCACGCATCAATGAAAATTCAACTTCAACTCAAATCCAAATCCAGAAGGCAAGGCTACAAAAAATAGATCCAAAGAAAATGGTCGCGTCCGGCGCCTAGTCTAGTCTTCTTGTCTTCGAGTCTTCTCACCAACGCGGAGCTAAGTGCTGCTACTAGGACGTGGGAGGGAGCCCCTGAGGCCCGAGGGCGGCACTCCTGAGACTCCGGGGCATGTACAACCCCACTCGTTATTACGTGAGAGTGTCACGGACGGCGATCTTCATAGACATGAGCCTTACTTCATATCGCCAGACGAGGGGCCCACCTTGCGCCTCCCTCGGCCACCGTTGGGGCGACTGGAAACCAGGACGACACCAAAGGGGCAAAGGGGACGCCAACGGCGCACTCGGCGACCACGGGTCCTCTGCCGGGGTAGGGCTCACCGGCGCCTCCCCGGCAGATGGCCTACCTCCGGGTAACGCCTTGCTCCGTGCGACGCGGGGAGGGGCCTTGCTCCTGGCTCCTCCCGCGCAGCCCCCAGTGGGTCTCTCCTGATGGGGCGGACATCACCGTGCCAGAACCATCGCCTGGTGCTGTGACCTGGTTCACCTGTGACTCATGGTTAGTGTAAGCTTGCCCCTGAGGGATTAGTGGTACCCTGTATCTGTTGTCGACGGCGCGGTTGGTGGGGCTCTCTGGTGGCTCCTGGAAGGCTTCAGCTCCTAACGCCTCCTCCTCCCAACCTGGTCCGAGGAACGAGCCGGGGTCGTCCTCCGGCGTGTACTCCTGGTCCATCATGCGGGGCACGTAGGCCTCCGAGGCCGCTGCCCCGAAGACCTCGCCGAAGTGCCTCACGCTCCATGTCGCCCGGGCTGTCACGTCGTCCTAAGGATGGTAGGGCAGTGCTCCGATGGGGCCTTATGCGGCAACGCTCGTGCCCGCACCCATCTAAGGTGGTGCGGGCGCAACAGGGTACCCTCCACCATGGATTGTGTTGATGTCGATGAGGCCCCCGGGCGCACCCGGGAGCACGCGGGCGCGGCGAGGCCCGCCCAGGGATCCAGCTGCCGCCTGAGGCATGAGCTGATAGCAGATGGGCGGCGCTCCCGTGGCCGCTGTGTCCAGTAGCTCGGGGACGCGTTCCTGTAGCGCACCCCGGCCGCTCTCCATTAGTCGGCATCGCAACAGCTCCCGCGCCACTGTGAGTGCAGCCCGCATGTTCACCTGCTCCCGCCGGGTGTGTGGCGTCGTTGTCGTGGCGTGGCTTGCGGCCCTTGTAGCGGCTCGCGCTTGTCGTGGAGTAAGGGTGGACAGCGCCTAGCCACGCCGCCCGCGCCCTGCAGCGTTAGGTGGCGCCTGTGCCGCTTGGAGCGTGGGGTTGAGGTCTTCCTAGGCAGGCGGCGTCGCCCGGGCGAGCCAGGCTGCCCAGCGGTCGGTGTCAGCCCTCTGGTCGCCAGACATCGGAACCGCGGAGCATCGGTGGATCAACTGGTGGGGAAGAGGCTCCGGCGTTCCCCTACCTGGTGCGCCAAATGTCGGATCTCGGGTCCGGCAAAACCCTCTAGGTTCAAACACTGGGGTGCGCACGAAGATCTCCCCCTACGAATCCACGTCCTAGCTTCGCTGAGATCTCACGGACTAACTTGACAAACTCGCAGTGCAAAGGACACAAGATTTATACAGGTTCGGGCCACCGTTGTGGTGTAATACCCTACTTCAATGTGGTGGTGGTGGATTGCCTCTCGGGCTGGGGATGAACAGTACAAGGGGAAGAACAGCCTCCTGAGGTGTGGTGTTCTTGTGCTTGGTGGGTGTGAGGATGAACTGCATGAGTTCGAGACGAGTTGCCTCCTACTGTGGTGGCTAATCCTATTTATAGGGGCCCTGGTCCTCTCCCCAAATATTGAGCAGGGAGGGAGCCAACAACGGCCAATTTGAAAGGGGATAGCTAGTACAGCTTATCCTGACAAAAACATTCTTCACCGCAAAGGCTCGTGGTGACGCCGCTTGGGCTCCACGGTGACCTCCGCCTTGCCGCCCTGCTGGTCTTGGTCTCAAGGTAATCGATATGGAAACCTTTGCTTGACGCCTGGTACTCCTCGCTATGCGCTTGCTTCCTCAAAGACCAAAGAGGAAACAAGGACATCAGGCGTGCGGGCGGGCGCTCCTGCACCCGCTCGATCTCGATCGTCATGGCTCACGTCACGAAAGCCTCGCGAGGTTTGCCTTGCCTTGATCTCTCCGCCCCTCACGAGCCAACCTGGTGAGGCCGCTCCCGAGGAGGTCTTGTTTCGTCCGCCTTGCGAGGCTTGGCCCCTCACGAGGGTCTTGAGTGCTTGTTGGTGAAGATGGGCCATACGGGCCCGCTCGCCAAGCCACGCCGTGCACCGCAGGCAGGCAAGTCTGGGGACCCCCGTTCCCAGAACGGCGACAGATCTCCCCCTATTGAATCACACCCTTAGCCTCACCGGGATTTCTAAGCTTAGCTCGACGAACTCGCAACACAAGAGACGCAAGATTTATACTGGTTCGGGCCACCGTTGTGGTGTAATACCCTACTGTCGGGGGGATGGACCCCGGGCAGGCAACGGAACCCGGATCCTCTTCAAAAAACAACGGGGTTGGCACCGCCCCTCAATAACGGCATGCGCTTGGCCGGGTCGCTCGCCCCGGCCAAGCCCCGCAAGCCGGCCAGACTAGCCGACCCGGAAATACACGTCGACTCGGCCCCAACAACTAGCGCAAGACAGCCGAACCCGGCACGACCAAAGCCTCCTCAACAAGCCAGCGCCACCTGTGGCGTGCTACGCAATCCAGCCGCGGGTCAACTCCCATCCCATCCAGGCCATATGATGGGGACGAGACTTCAATCAACGATGACCGAGGCAATAGTGTCCCGCCCATGCCTCTGGTCAGCAGGAACGTGGCAACAGTGCCCCTCACCTACCCGCTGACCAGGGCCGGCGTGGCTATAGTGCCCCCGCCTTCACCGCTGACGACAACAAGTGGCAACCTGACGGAGAGCACTGTACGTGACTCGACTCGGCCACGCCCTGACAATCGACAAGACGGCGCACAGTCCCCCTAGGCATGCGGGGCCCGCACCTAGGGGAACCCGGCGAACCACAAGCCCTCAGCGGGACCCAGCCCGGGAGCCCACGATCATAGGGGGCGAGCGAGAGGGCAAGCAGAAAACACATACGAGAGAAAAGCAAGTAAGCATAGGATTAGCCACAAAACAGCAACACCAGAGAGAAGGAGCAGCCCAAGCCTTGGCCAGCTTCCTTCCTCCTCGATACAGCTCCAGGAGCAACATTGTACTATCGATCATCCAACTACACTCGGCAGGACTAGGGGTATTATCTCCGAGAGCCCCAACCTGGGTATGTCCGCGCCCCGCGCCCGCCATGCCAACCTCGCCTCGAGTCCACCACCGAGCCTCCTCACTCTTTAGCCATCCTTGGCATCGCCGTGGCGCCCACCACGAAAAGTTGGCGCCACTGTGGGCAGCTCGAGGAGCTGGCCGGAGCATGCTTCAGACGGGGCCCTTCTCCTACACCGACGAGTAAATCGCTACCGAGTGAAAGTGCAACTATCCCTAGGTGGTTTTGGTAATTCCTAACAACATATAGCTCATTGAGCTAACATCATTCCAAGATGAATATTTCAGGAAAGCTCAATGGATGGCATGGCATGGATGAGAAAAGTGGATCCTCAAAATGCTAAGGATAAAAGGATTGGCTCAAGCTCAAAAGCTCAAGACTCTACATTTTATATTTTAGTGATCCAAGATCACATTGAGTCTATAGGAAAAGCCAATACTATCAAGGAGGGATGAGGTGTTGCTTAATGAGTTTCTTGCTCTATAGTGCTTAGTGATATGCTCCAAAACCCTCAACTACTTTCTCATATCCACATATGACCTAAACCAAAAGTCAAACTCGCCCTACCGATTCTTTCTTCCCGGCGCCACCGAGTTCAGATGTCATAGCCACTGCCACAAACCCTAGGCAAATCGGTCTCACTGATAGGGATCTCGGTCTCACCGAGATGGGATTGTAATCTCTCTGTTTCCCTTCATAACGTTTCGGTACCACCGAGATGAGCGATCGGTCCCACCGAGATTGCAATGTAAACTCCCTGCTTCCTTTTCGTAACATTTCGGTCTCACCGAAATGAGCTTAATCGGTCCCACCGAAGTTTACTCCGACCAACTCTCTGGTTAGCTTATTACCAAAATCGGTCTCACCGAAGTTTGTGTAATCGGTCTCACCGAGATTACGTTATGCCCTAACCCTAACCACATCGGTCCTACCGAGTTGCATGTCGGTCCCATCAAAATCCTAACGGTCACTAGATTTGCTGAATCGGTCCGACCGAGTTTATCAATTCGGTCCCACCGAGTTTGGCAAGTTGTGTGTAACGGTTAGATTTTGTGTGGAGGCTATATATACCCTCCACCTCCTCTTCATTCGTGGAGAGAGCCATCGTAACAAACCTACACTTCCAACTTGTCGTTTCTAGAAGGAACCACCTACTCATGTGTTGAGGCCAAGATATTCCATTCCTACCATATGAATCTTGATCTCTAGCCTTCCCAAGTTGCTTTCCACTCAAATCTTCTTTCCACCAAATCCAAATCCTGTGAGAGAGAGTTGAGTGTTGGGGAGACTATCATTTGAAGCACAAGAGCAAGGAGTTCATCATCAACACACCATTTGTTACTTCTTGGAGAGTGGTGTCTCCTAGATTGGCTAGGTGTCACTTGGGAGCCTCCGACAAGATTGTGGAGTTGAACCAAGGAGTTTGTAAGGGCAAGGAGATCGCCTACTTGTGAAGATCTACCGCTAGTGAGGCAAGTCCTTCGTGGGCGACGGCCATGGTGGGATAGACAAGGTTGCTTCTTCATGGACCCTTCGTGGGTGGAGCCTCCGTGGACTCAAGCAAACTGCTACCCTTCGTGGGTTGAAGTCTCCATCAACGTGATGTACGATAGCACCACCTATCGGAACCACGACAAAAACATCCGTGTTCCAATTGCGCTTGAATTCTCCAAACCCTTCCCTTTACATTCTTGCAAGTTGCATGCTTTACTTTCCGCTGCTCATATACTCTTTGCATGCTTGCTTGAATTGTGTTAAGATTGCTTGACTTGTGCTAAGATAGCTAAAATCTGCCAAAGACTAAAATTGGGAAAAGGATAAGTTTTTATTTGGTCAAGTAGTCTAATCACCCCCTCTAGACATACTTTCGATCCTACAAGTGGTATCAGAGCTTTGGTCTCCATTTGCTTTGATTTCCATAGCTTTTGGTGGTCATAGCCTTGGTTTCACAACCTAGGAGAGTATGGCGTCTAGCGAGGGAAATTATCACCATAGAGGTCCTTACTTTGATGGTACTAATTTTGCTAGTTGGAAGCATAAGATGAAAATGCATATTCTTGGACATAACCCCACTGCTTGGGCTATTGTGTGTATTGGCTTGCAAGGTGAATTCTTTGATGGGAGAGAACCGAACCGTGAAGCTAAAAGCGAAGAGTTGAAGATGCTGCAATACAACGCTCAAGCTTGTGATATCCTCTTCAACGGATTGTGCCTCAAGAATTCAAAAAAATCAGCCGCCTTGAGAATGCAAAGGAAATTTGGGATACTTTGATTGATATGCATGAAGGTACCGACTCCGCCAAGGAATCCAAGTTGATGTGCTCCAAAGTCAACTTGACAAGTTCAAAATGAAGGATGGTGAAGGTGTCGCTGAAATGTACTCTAGGCTTGCTCTTATCACAAATGAGATTGCCGGCTTAGGAAGTGAAGAGATGACCGACAAATTCATCATCAAGAAGATCCTAAGAGCTTTGGATGGAAAATATGATACCGTGTGCACATTGATCCAAATGATGCCCAATTACAAAGATCTCAAGCCAACGGAAGTCATTGAAGAATTGTTGCTCATGAGATGTCGCCAAGGATAAGGAGGAACTTCACAACAAGTCAAGTGGTGCTTACAAAGCCTCATGTGAAGCCCCCACATCATCAAGTGAGAAACAAACCTTCAATGAAGAATTGAGATTAATGGTGAAGAACTTCAACAAATTCTACAAGAGTAGAAGCAAAGAGAGAAGCTCCAAGTCAAGGTCCTACAATGACAAAAGATCTTCTAGTCGAGAGCGAATTGCTACAATTGTGGAAGACCCGACACTATTCCAATGAGTGTACGACACCCTACAAAAGAAGAGAAGATTCTCCAAAAGAAGAAGTAGAAGAGAGGAATCACCACCAAGAGAGAGAAGGAGTAGAGATGATCATTATGAACGAAGACCATCCCGGAGAAGCAAGGATTCGAAAGGAAGGACAAGTCATCAAGGAGCTACACAAAACGAAGACATCAAGCTCATGTTGGTGAATGGGTATCCGCCCGACTCGACAATCACTCCGAGAGAAGCTATCACTCCGACCAATATACTCAAGATGAAGGTGTTGCCGGTCTAGCACTTGTGTCAACCAACTCCTATGACATATTTGATTCACCTAATGAAGGAATTGAAGATGCTTCATGGCTAAAGGCCCGAAGGTAACACACCCCGAGTATGTTGATTTCAATAGTGATGAAGATGACTTGCTAGGTGATGATGATTTACTTGTTGACAACTCTAGTGATGAATACTATGATGAAACGTCAATTAATCATGCTAATCAAGATAAAACGAATGACAATGATAAGGAGAAGATTGAGCTTCTAACTAAAGAACTAAACACTCTTAAGTTAGCTCATGAAACTATCTTAGAAGATCATCGAGAACTTTTAAGGACTCATGAGAAGTTACGCTTTGAAAAGCTCAATCTTGAGCAAGAGCATGAGTTCTTAAAGGCAATCAATGATGATCTTCGTAAGAAAAGTTCTTCTTACATTGCCAAGCTGCTTACTCTTATCTACTTACATGCCTCAAGTCAAGTCCATTAACAAAAACAAGAAGGATTCTTCCTCTAGTAGTAACAATAATCATGCTAAATCAAATGTTGTTGCTTCTAGTAGTTCTCTTGATTCCACTAATGATTCTCTTAGCCAAGTTACACTTGAGCAAGAAAATAGCTTATTGAAGGGAATTATAGAGAAAGGTGTTTACAAGAGCCTTGCCGGGAGTAAGCAATTTGAGGAAATTGTACGCAAGCAAGGAAGGCACCGAAAGAATCAAGGTGTTGGTTTTGAACGAAAGTTCAATGCCAATGGAGTTGAGTGGGAAGAAGATCAATATCCCAAGACGAAGTTTGTTCCTCAACAAGAGAAGTATGATCCTACTTCCTTCAAGGGGACACAAGCTCAAGATGATCTTCCACCACAAGACCACAAGCAAAAAGGCAAGGACAAGCTTCAAGAGGAGATTGATGCATTTGAAGAAGCTCCTAAGGCCTTGGTCAAGTGGGTTCCCAAGACTACGACAAGTTCTACTTCATCAAGTACGACTACAACTCCAAGGATTCCCATCAAGATGATGTGGATCCCGAAGAAGAAGAACTAGAGAGTTCTTGAGGGTGACTCCGCCAACATATTTCACTCATATCATTTTGGCAACAACAAGTGCAATCAACTTCCACATCTTGCACTAGTTCAAGGAGTCACAAACCCTCTTGTTGGTAAGACAAGGGACAAGGTAATCTAATGCTTTCATAGACATCATCTTGTGTGTGCATCACTCTATGTCTATGGATATCCTTGTTTGTTCCTTGTGGGACTAACCTGTAGGTATTGAAAGTGCAACTCACTCCAAAGGATTGCTCCAAATGATCTTCATCAACATTGAGCATCCACATCTTCAACACCTACATGAAGTCATCATCGACAAAACCCAAGGTTAGTTCATCCCTCTAAGGGGGGATCTCACATCTAGGGGGAGCTTAACTCTAAGAATTGAGTCAAAGCAACTCTAATGGTGTGAACACATCAATGCATTATGTAAAAGTGGTAACCCCACTTGAGCTTAAACGATGAGTATGACCTATGATCAAATGTTCTCATTTGACTCCTAAGTCAATATACTCATATATAGATGACCTAGTCATCGCCAATTGTTTGATAGATGCTAGAATTGTTTGTGCATGCTTTGTCACATATTTCATTTGCCATTTTATTGTGTGAGCATGTTGGTTGCATATTTTACTCATTCGAGGACATCCACTTGTTGTTTTGATTGATTGGTTTCATTTTCTTTTGCCAAGTGGATGGACAAGAATGCCTAAGAACCTTCTCTAGCTATCTATGCTCTTTCTCATCTCAAACTCTATTCATGCTACATCACAAAATTTGATCAAGTCAGATTCGAACCACTGTGTGAGGAGCACTGAGTCCCCGATTCGTCATAGACTTAAACTTCCAAAACTTTTTGTGTGCTTCGGTCCGACCGATTCTCCATTTCGGTCATACCGAGATCACTAAGTCGATCTAGGTTTTCAATCTCGTGCAACCGATTTGAACTTTTCGGTCACACCGAGTTGTCAGAATCGCCAACAGTTATGCATCTCGGTGCCACCGAGTTGTTCCACTCGGTCACACCGACTTGGTCGGGCTATATATACTCACGGCAAAAATTTGAAACTTTCTCCAAACCCTTCGCCACAAGATAGCTCGCTTCCGCCTCCTGTGGTCTCCGGATCGCCCTCCTCGCCGCCACCGCCTCCAATCGCTGGTCTCCGCCACCAAACGGAATTCAACCCCGCCATTGCCGCCAGAGTGAGTTCATCGCCAAGCTAGGGTATGGACTCGATCACAATGCTATCCCCGTCCGATTCCTAGCACATTGTGTTCATCATGATTCTTGCCACGATTGAAACTATTCTATCCAACAAAACACTCAGAGATTAGAGATGAATTGAAAATTTAGGGTTAGGTTTCCGCCAAAACCATCTCGACCCACCGAAGTTGCGTAACTCGGTTCCACCGATTCGCTAAGGCCATTGCACAAGTGATTCTCGGTCCGACCGAGAATTGCAAATCGGTGTG
Organism: Aegilops longissima; assembly: GCA_021605205.1. NCBI lineage: Eukaryota > Viridiplantae > Streptophyta > Magnoliopsida > Poales > Poaceae > Aegilops > Aegilops longissima. The sequence continues at coordinate 35,691 of JAHIAM010006468.1, read as the reverse complement.
ACCGAAGTTCAGACTTTGTGAAACCCTAGCAGTCTCGGTGCCACCGAACTGTGACTTGGTCTGACCGAGTTCACTAGTTTAGGTTCCAAAGCTGCTTCGGTATCACCGAGTTTGCAAATCGGTTGATCCAAAATGCTTTCTTGTGGAAAACTAAAACTAAGTTTTTGAATCATTCATTTGCAAAACCTCTCAGTATTTTGTGATGCTCATCCACTCTATCTCATCTATATCTATTCACAGGGTCTGCAGTCAGTGTTTGCAATATGTCTGATCAGAGTGACAGCCAGAACAAGTCATAGGAGCAGATTCAGATGAGTGAGGGCACTAGTCCCTCTAGCAGCTCAGATGAGGGTAGCAGAAGCACTCCCAGCAACTTACCCAAAGCAGCAACTAGGACAAGGAAGAAGAGAACCTCAGAATCTGAGGATGAAGACTATGTGGCTGTTGAGGATGAAGCCATTTCCAAGAAAAAGGTGCTCAAGAAAGAATATAGCTCAGCTGCAACTAAGCCTGGTCTGAAGATCAAAAGGCCAGCAGGAAGACAACCCATGTCTAAAGCCAGAGCCTCCACTCAAGCATCTTTGGAATCTCAACCCAAAGAGGCTGCTGCAGAAGGGAAGAAAAGGAAGGAAAGGGTCAAGAAGACCATGGCCAGAGTTATTGGAAAGCCTTCCATGATGGAAGAGGAGGAAGAAGAAGAGGTTGCTGCACCAGCACCCAAGGCTCAGAAGCTTATGGGTGATGCTATTAGGTCAGGGGTTGCATCATCAAAGCCCAAAGAAGCACCCAAAGCTGCCTCCAAACCAAAGATTGCACCAAAGAGGAGTACTAGAAACATTCCAATTGCCGAGAAGAACAAGGCCCCAATGCCTGAAATTGTTGTCAAGAAGAAGATGAAGAGCATATCTTGAGAAAGTTGAAGCCAAAGATTCCAGATCACAATGATGCTCATCCTGTGGCTGAGAACATGAAGATCGAGAGACTCAGGATTGAGGCTATGGAGAGAGTCAGATCCATATGCCACCAGAAGGAGGACTGTTGTTGACTACAGGTTCCACACAAAGGAACAACAGGACTTCTATGAGACAATTTTGTTGGACAAGAAGCCAATAGTGTGTGACATGAGGTGGGTCGACTGGACCTACATAAAGGAGAATGAGGAACACTATCCTGGTGTGTATGACAGTTTCAGTGCATGTGGAGTTGCAGACTTTGTTGGGCAGAAGCTCACAAAGTGGAATGAGGAGCTCATAATGCAATTCTACTCCACAGCACACTTCTATCCAGATGGCAGGATAGTATGGATGTCTGAAGGTACAAGGTACCAATCAACTATTGAGGAATGGGCCAATCTGATCAATGCACCTAAGGAGGAAGAAGATGACTTGGATGTCTATGCCAAGAAGAAGATGGATCACAACTCTATGGCACGTATGTACAAAGAGATTCCTGATGCAGATCTTGAGACTCACCAGTTTGGATCAATGAAACACTTGTCGTCAGTCTGCCACAATCAATTGGATCCTCAGCACACTCTCTTGCCCAAGTCCGTGATCACAAATGATCAGAGGCCATGCAATAAATCTGCTACACATATTTGATGTGCCACAAAGTTCAAGGTCATGAGCCTTATAGTTGAGACTATCAAGAGGACAGCAATGACCGTAAAAGAAGTTGTGGATATGCCCCATAGATCCAGGAGCTGATTAACTCCAAGATGGGCACAGGCACATACCTGTTGGATAAGGAGCACATGCCTATCTATCCAGACTTTGAGGACAACCAAGTGGTTATGGATGAAGATGAACCATCTTCAGTGCAAGCACAAGCTAAGAAGGAGAAGGCAAGGACTGAGAAGGCTGCCAAGATGCCAACAATGGAAGAGGCATCTCAAGATTTTCTGAAAGCAAACATGATCAACTTGGCTACTTGATTGCATCCACTCGAGGATTGAGAAGGGCTGGCCACCTTGACTCAAAACCAGAGAGCTTGGAGAGGATCATGGAGCAGAAGTTCTATGACATGGATGTGAAGGTCACAGAGATCCAGTCTGTTGTTGAGCAGCTTCAGGATGATATGCAGGAGAGGAAGGGCAAGTCAACCACTAAGGCATTTGCCAGAGTGCCTAGAGCTCAGAGATCAGCTGCAGTGCAAGGATGCACACCGTGAGCCACTTCATCAAGACTAGCCACAGCCTTCAAAGGCAACCAGCTCCAAAGACTCTACACCTCCAGCTCCATCTACATCAACTGATGCTTTCGCCCTGGCAGATCTACACCACCACCAAGATCAAGCCCGAGAGTCGATTTAGTGCTATGCATTTTCTATGAACTTTTTGGTAACTTGTTGCCAAAGGGGGAGAAAAAATGTATAGATCATAGGCTTCGAGAGAGAGTGTTGCTTTTTATTCTCTCTTGCTTTGGTGGTTGAACTTTATTTGCTTGTTTGAGATACATTATGTCTGTGTGATACTTGGATGATCATGTGTTTGATCATATGCTACATTTATGCTTGTTGGATGACATTATCCTTTTTATCTCTATATGATCATTCACTTTGCTTGGTGATGAGTGCATGTATTCAATCATTATCATTTTGAGCGCTCCACCAAGATGTATGTGACATGGAAGAGTTACCCATGAGCCTAACTCCTTGTGCATTTGCAGTCCAAAGCAAATCTTAAACTATGCACAAATTTAGGGGGAGCTCTTGCTTATCACATACTTCTCAAAGCGACAATGTTTTTCACTCTTATTATCATTTGTCAAAGTTTGATCTATATGTTGTCATCAATTACCAAAAGGGGGAGATTGAAAGTGCAACTATCCCTAGGTGGTTTTGGTAATTCCTAACAACATATAGCTCATTGAGCTAACATCATTCCAAGATGAATATTTCAGAAAAGCTCAATGGATGGCATGGCATGGATGAGAAAAGTGGATCCTCAAAATGCTAAGGATAAAAGGATTGGCTCAAGCTCAAAAGCTCAAGACTCTACATTTTATATTTTAGTGATCCAAGATCACATTGAGTCTATAGGAAAAGCCAATACTATCAAGGAGGGATGAGGTGTTGCTTAATGAGTTTCTTGCTCTACAAGGCTTAGTGATATGCTCCAAAACCCTCAACTACTTTCTCATATCCACATATGACCTAAACCAAAAGTCAAACTCGCCCTACCGATTCTTTCTACCCGCGCCACCGAAGTTCAGATGTCATAGCCACCGCCACAAACCCTAGGCAAATCGGTCTCACCGATAGGGATCTCGGTCTCACCGAGATGGGATTGTAATCTCTCTGCTTCCTTCAGAACGCTTTCGGTACCACCGAGATGAGCGATCGGTCCCACCGAGATTGCAATGTAAACTCCCTGTTCCTTTTTGTAACATTTCGTCTCACCAAATGAGCTTAATCGGTCCCACCGAGTTTACTTCGACCAACTCTCTGTTAGCTTATTACCAAAATCGGTCTCACCGAAGTTTGTGTAATCGGTCTCACCGAGATTACGTTATGCCCTAACCCTAACCACATCGGTCCTACCGAGTTGCATGTCGGTCCCAATCAAAATCCTAACGGTCACTAGATTTGCTGAATCGGTCCGACCGAAGTTTATCAATTCGGTCCCACCGAGTTTGGCAAGTTGTGTGTAACGGTTAGATTTTGTGTGGAGGCTATATATACCCTCCACCTCCTCTTCATTCGTGGAGAGAGCCATCAGAACAAACCTACACTTCCAACTTGGTGTTTCTAAGAAGGAACCACCTACTCATGTGTTGAGGCCAAGATATTCCATTCCTACCATATGAATCTTGATCTCTAGCCTTCTCCAAGTTGCTTTCCACTCAAATCTTCTTTCCACCAAATCCAAATCCTGTGAGAGAGAGTTGAGTGTTGGGGAGACTATCATTTGAAGCACAAGAGCAAGGAGTTCATCATCAACACACCATTTGTTACTTCTTGGAGAGTGGTGTCTCCTAGATTGGCTAGGTGTCACTTGGGAGCCTCCGACAAGATTGTGGAGTTGAACCAAGGAGTTTGTAAGGGCAAGGAGATCGCCTACTTCGTGAAGATCTACCGCTAGTGAGGCAAGTCCTTCGTGGGCGACGGCCATGGTGGGATAGACAAGGTTGCTTCTTCATGGACCCTTCGTGGGTGGAGCCTCCGTGGACTCACAAGAACTGCTACCCTTCGTGGGTTGAAGTCTCCATCAACGTGGATGTACGATAGCACCACCTATCGGAACCACGACAAAAACATCCGTGTTCCAATTGCGCTTGAATTCTCCAAACCCTTCCCTTTACATTCTTGCAAGTTGCATGCTTTACTTTCCGCTGCTCATATACTCTTTGCATGCTTGCTTGAATTGTGTTATTGCTTGACTTGTGCTAAGATAGCTAAAATCTGCCAAAGACTAAAATTGGGAAAAGGATAAGTTTTATTTGGTCAAGTAGTCTAATCACCCCCTCTAGACATACTTCCTACACTACGGATTCACGCCGCCACGGCGGAGCCAAGCAGGTCGCCATGTGCATGCGCTGCCTAGGCAGCCGCAGCTGCCCCGACCAGCTCATGGGTGAGGAGCTGAAGAGCGCAGCGGTGGATGCGCGAACTCTCCACGCCGCCAACACCCAGCAGACCGCCAACCAGCTCGCCAAGCCGGCGAGATCCGCCCGCCCGACTTGGCGGGCTCGGCGAACTTCTGCGACACCGCTTCCTTGCCACCCGGCGAGGCGCACTCTGCCGAGCCAGATTGGCGCGACCTGGTTGCCACAGCCGCCGGGCGGATTGGGCGACGAGTCCCGTCTTAGAGATCCAGCATGACTCAGCCAAGATGGCCGGCGTCTGCCCAACCGACCCGCCCTCGTGGCCTGGCCGCAAGTCGACTTCGCCCACAAGGCCATCGACGACGCCGACGCTATACCGCCGATCAGCTCGCCGCCCCCTAGAGGTGGAGGAGAGCGGCGCTTATCGGGCCGGGCGTGCTTCGCCCGCGATCCGGAGGAGCCCTTCCCAAAGGATTCATGTTCCCCCCGACACCCCTGGTTAACGGACGGTGAAGCCGTAAGACCGGCTCACCGACCACACCACGCCATTGGCATCACCGTGCCAATCGTCGCCTCGCAGCGCCACGCACCGCCATGCTCCATGGTCGCCCGCACGTGGTTGAACAGCCTGCCGATGGGCAGCATCAACACGCGGTGGACTTCGAGGAAGCCTTCGTCCGCAACTTCACGGGACTCCAAGCGACCCGCCGCTTCTAGCCAGCTCGCCATGTGCGCAAGGGCCTACGGAGACCGGTCGCGAGTACTCGTGACGCTGGACCGAGCTCGATCAGCCGCAAGGGCGCCCATGAAGTCCAGCGATCCAAGATTATCAGCGGTGCCGAGACGGCACCTCCTCAAGCTCAAGTTTACGCCCGAGCCGCCACTGCCGCAAGGCGGCCGGTTCCTCCGGCCGGGCCGGCGAAAGCAGCCGCAGCAAGATCACCAAAACAACAAGCGCAAGGCCGACCAGCCAGCACCGGCCACGACAACCGGCTCGTCATACCACCGAAAGCACGCGGCGGACCTGGTGGCGGGTTACCGCAAACCGCAAGATAGCATGGTAACCCGCCATGAGCTTCGAGCAGATGCTCGACGCCCCATGCAAGCACCACAGCGGCGCAAGACCCTCCACGCACATGCTTCGACAGTGCGCCATCACCAAGCGCATCATGAGGGGAGACGTCCCGCCTCCGGCCCGCTCCAGCGCTGACAGCCGCCCGCTTCCGCCGCCACCTCCACCGGGCGGCACGATGCGCGATGACGCCACCCGACCGTAACGCGCCTACGTTGTCTAAACCAGCATCGGCGACGATAAGCGCAGCGAGCGCCTCCTTCGGCAGGAGGTGAACACCGTCGTCCCGGCCAAGCCGGAGTTCATGCGTTGGTCGGATTGCCCAATCACCTGGACCCGGGAGGATCACCCGGCAGTCATGCCGAGTCTGGGTGGTTACGCGCCCTCATCCTCAACCCCACCATCATCGCGCGGCGCACATGCAAGTTCTCCCGAGTCCTCATCGACGGCGGCAGCAGCATCAACATCCTCTACCGCGACACGATGACCAAGCTCGGCCTCAAGGCCGAGGACCTGGAGCCGACCCGAACGATCTTCCACGGCATCGTGCCCGGCCTCTCCTGCTCCCCCGTTGTCCGGGTCCAGCTAGATGTCCTGTTCGGTGACAGCAACCACTTCCGGTGCGAACCGATCTGGTTCGAGGTGGTGGACCTGTCCAAGGCGATCACGCTGCTGTCGGGCCGCCCGTTTCCAAGTTCATGGCGGTTCCCCACTACGCGTACCTGAAGATGAAGATGCCGGGTCCCAAGGGCCTCATCACCATCACCGGCGATTACCGCAAGTCCCTGGAGTGCGCCTGAGACGGTGCCAAGTTGGCCGAGTCGCTGGTCATTGCCGAGGAGCGGCGCCAGCTCGACCGGATCGTCGCCCTGGCTGGCGAGGCCTCCGCCGCGTCGATCCTGACCCCGGACCCGACCGACAAGGCTGCCTTCAAGCCCTCCAAGAAACCAAGAAAGTGAAGCTCAACCCAGAAGACCCCAGCTGCAGCAAGTACGTTGTCATAGGCGCCTACCGACAACAAATAGGAGGGCGAGCCTGCCGACTTCCTCCGTGAGAATCGGATATCTTCGCATGGACCCCAAGGACATGCCGGGTATCCCGAGGAAGTACGCCGAGCACAAACTTCACGTCCGCAAGGACGCGAAGCCTGTCCATCAACCCCTACGACGATTTTCCAAAGAGAAGAGAAGAACCATTGGTGAAGAGGTCGCCAAGCTTTTGGCGGCCGGTTTCATAATGGAAGTGTTACACCCCGAGTGGCTGGCCAATCCAGTCCTCGCCCCAAGAAGAACAAGACCGGCGATGTGTATCGACTACACCAGCCTCAACAAGGCCTGTCCTAAGGATCCGCTCGCCTCCCGCGGATCGACCAAGTCATCGACCACCCCGGTGTGAGCTCCGTCCTTCCCGGACGCCATCTGCTACCACCAGATCGTTAGACCCGCCGACGCTCAAGACGCTTTTCATCATGCCCTTTGGGGCGACACATCACCATGTCATTCGGCTTGAAGAACGCCGGCGCCACCATCCAGCGCTGGATGCAGAAATGCCTGCTGCCGCAACTCAGTCGCAGTATCCACTTATACGTGGACGACATCGTGGTGAAGACCAAGCAACACCTCACGCTCCTCGACGATTTGAAGGAAACCTTCGCCAACCTCCGCGAATACAAGGTCAAGCTTAACACGGAAAAATGTGTCTTCGGCGTCCCGGCCGGAAACCTACTCGACTTCCTCGTCTCGGAACGTGGCATTGAGGTGAACCCGGAGAAGATCAAGGCCATCGAGCGCATGCGCAAGCCGGCTCGGCTGCGCGATGTCCAGAAGTTCACCGGATGCTTGGCCTCGATCAGCCGGTTTCTAAGCCGGCTGGGCGAGAGGGCGCTACCCCTGTACCAGCTGATGAAGAAGACGAGCCCGTTCGAATGGAACGTCAAGGCAGATGAGGCCTTCCAAGACCTCAAGCGCATGCTCTCCACCGCACCAGTCCTGGCCGCGCCGACCGACAAGGAGCCGCTGTTTCTCTACATAGCCGCGACCTCGCGGGCGGTCAGCATGGTGCTGGTGGTCGAGCGACCAGAGAAGGGCAAGATCCAAGCCGTCCAGCCTACCTACTACTACCGAGCTAGGTGCTCTCCGCTCCAAGCGTAACCACCGCACTACCGTAAGATGTGTTACGGCGCGTACTTCACCGCCAAGAAGCTCAAGCAGTATTTAAGAGAACGTCGCCACCGTGGTCAAGACGGCGCCCATCGGAGAAATCATCGGTGCCGGATGCTCGTCGGGTTGCCAAGTGGGTGATCCAGCTAGCCGCCACTCCATCCTCTACGAGCCCCAAGACCGCGATCAAGTCTCAAGCCCGCCGACTTACTCGCCGACCGACCGAGACCCAAGATTTGCCGCCGCCCCGACTCGATGCATTGGCGATGCACTTCGACGGGTCCAAGATGCGACTCGCTTGGGGGCCGCATCGCACTATCATCCCCGGCGGCGACCGCTCCGCCACGCCGCCCAGATCCACTTCGCCGCCCAACAACGCCACCGAGCACGCAGCCTCGCACGGCCCGCTTGCCAAGGAACTCGCATCCGATGCATCCTTTGCTACGCGACTGGACTGGTGGTGCAGCAAAGGTTCGCGAATGGGACACCCGCGACTCCAACATGGAAAGTTATCGCTTCTCGCCCGTAAGCTGTCCGGATCCTTTGAGGGCTGCGAGTTCCTCCACGCCCCGCGGCGTGGAGAATGAGACAGCTGACACGCCGCCAAGATTGCCTCGCACGACAAGCCATCCCATCCGGCGCCTCCTCGAGCACTGCAAGCCGTCCGCCAAGCCATCGCTGACTCGATACGCTCCAACGTATCTATAATTTTTGATTGCTCCATGCTATATTATCTACTGTTTCGCAATATTGGGCTTTATTTTCCACTTTTATATTATTTTGGGACTAACCTATTAACCGGAGGCCCAACCTGCATAATTGTTGTTTTAGCCTATTTCAGTGTTTCAAGAAAAGGAATATCAAACGGAGTCCAAAATACCTGAAACTCCACGGAACCTATTTTTGGACCGAAGAAGCCCATTGAGTACTGTGAAGCTCACCAGGAGTTCCGGCTGCCCACGAGTGTGTGGGGGGCACTCTGGGCGCGCCGCCTCACCTCGTGGCCAGCCCGAAGTCCACCGACGCCCTCCCTGCACCCATATATACTCGCACTCTAAAACTTCCAGGACGGAGACTGGATCAGAAGTTCCGCCGCAAGCCTCTCAGAGCAACGAAAATCACTCGGGGCCCTCTCCCACACCTCGCCAGAGAGGGCCATCATCACCGTGGCCATGGAGGAGTATCCTGAGGGGTGTTCATCATCATGAAGGCCAAGGACCGAAGGTGGAGGCCATGGAGGAAGAAGCACAAGGGGAGAACCTCTCCTCTCTCTTCCGGTGGCGCCGAGTGCCATCGGGAGGGGAATCATCGCCACGGTGATCGTCTTCATCAACATCACCATCCTCATCTCTTTTACGCGGTCCACTCTCCCGCACCCCACTGTAATCCCTACTTGAATATGGTGCTTTATGCCACATATTATGATCCAATGATGTGTTGCCATCCTATGATGTTTTGAGTAGATATCTTTTGTCTTTGGGTTGATTGATGATCTAGATTGGTATGAGTTGTATGTTTTACTTTGGTGCTGTCCTATGGTGCCCTCCGTGTCGCGCTAGGGTGTTGCAATACGTTCATGATTCGCTTATAGTGGGTTGGTGAGTGACTGAAACACAAACCCGAGTAAGAGGGATTGTTGCGTATGGGAATAAAGAGGACTTGATGCTTTAATGCTATGGTTGGGTTTTACCTTAATGATCTTTAGTAGTTGCAGATGCTTGCTAGAGTTCCAATCATAAGTGCATATGATCCAAGTAGAGAAAGTATGTTAGCTTATGCCTCTCCCTCATATGAAATTGCAATAGTGATTATCGGTTTTGTTAACAATTGCCTACGACAATTCCGCACACCGAGCCACCATTATTCCACACTCGCTATTTATAATACTAAGTAATATAGTCTAGCTTTATGATAACAGCACCTACTTTTATGTTTTGGCTCTCCGATACCATGCAAAGTTATCCTCTTCATACCCACAACGTAGTTTTATTTCTCATTGCTAGTTGGAAGCAAACGTTCGGTGCACGTAGAGTCGTATCAGTGGTAGATAGGGCTTGAGAGAATATTGATCTTACCTTTAGCTCCTTGTGGGTTCGACACTCCATACTTATCACTTCCATCTTTGGAAAGTGCTACGATGATTCCTTGCACTTGGGGATTATCAAGCTTTTTCCGGCGCCGCTGTCGGGAGCAATAGCGTGGGGTTGATATTCTCGTGTGTGCTTGCTTGCTTCCTTCACTAAGTAGATTTTGTTTTTCCTTTTTTGTTTCTGTTTAGTTGTGGGTGAAACATACAAAAAAATTTAAAAGAATGAAAATACAAAAAAAATTTATTACTTTCCTCTCATGCCTAAAAAGTTTTTCAAAAAGAGAAGTGATTGGAAGGTTTTGCATTGAAGAAGTGAGGGTCGACCTTGAGCACTTGTGCTCATGCTCACGGAAACAATGTAGAATTTTTCATGGAAGTTTCTCTGTAAATAATTATCCCCTTGTATATATTCATTGTATTATAAAAATAATGTGCCAAGCCTTGGTTTTAGGATGATTAGATTGCTTGATTGCTATGTGCAGAACAAAAACAGAAACTTTGGCTGTAGTGCATGAATTTACATTTTTAACTGGAAAGTCAAATGGTTCTGATTCTTTTTGAACATTACTTCTGTACAAATTTTTCAAATTTTCAAATTTATTTTATAATTTAAGGAGTTACAGAAGTTTGTCAAACTTCCAGATTACTACAGATTGTTCTGTTTTTAACAGATTCTGTTTTGCATGTGTTGTTTGCTTATTTCGATGAATCTATGGCCAGTATTGTTGGGTATGAACCATAGATAACTTGGAATACAGTAGGTTTAACACCCATACAAATAAAGAATGAGTTCATTACAGTACCTAAAGGTAGTGATTTGCTTTATTACACTAACGGATCTCACAAGTTTTTGTTAAAGTCTTGTGTGGATGAAGTGTCCGAAGGTCGAGGAGCTATCAATATGAGAAGAATAAAGAGAGGCAAGATTTCAAGCTTGGGGATGGCCAATGCACCCCAAGTAAATATTCCGAGGATACTCAAGCATCTAAGCTTGGGGATGCCCCGGTTGGCATCCCATCTTTCTTCTTCAACAATTATCGGTATACCTCGGTTTTCGTTTTGTTCACATGATTTGTGTCCTTTGTGTTTTTCCTTTTCTTAAAGAACCCTGCTAGTATGAGATATCCCTTCATTGATTTAAAGAATAATTCAGGTGCTTCACTTAAATCTTTTCAGTATGATCTTATAGAATTGCTCTTTGTGCTTCACTTAAATCTTTTGAGTATGGTTTTATAGAATGCTTCATGTGCTTCACTTATACACTTTGAGCTTGGATATTGGTTAGTTCTAGAATGCTCCATGAACTTCACTTATATATTTTGGAGTATGAATAATGCTATCATTTAAATTGGGTTTGGAAGAGTGTCAACTTTAGGAACTAGTGATCCCACTATTTTGGAGGATGTTGAATCTTAGTGTGATATTTATGAAAGTGGATTTGGAAGAGTGTCAACTTTAGCTAGTAATGATTCCACTATTTCGGAAGAGGTTCCAATTGAGTATGAGAACAAAGTTGCTATCCATGATACTACTGAAAAATATTATGAGGGAGGAATACATGCTTGTAGGAGTTGCAATAATATTAAGCTTCCTCTCTATGTGCTTAAAGTTTTGAAGTTATACTTGTTTAGCCTTCCTATGCTAGTTGATTCTTGTTCCCATAAGTGTGTACTCACAAAATCCCTAGGCATAGGAAGTGTGTTAGATTTAAATATGCTAGTCATATTCTTCAAGATGCTCTCTTTGTGTTTCAATTCTTATCTTTAAAGTGAGCATCATTGAAATCATGATGCCTAGCTAAAAGGCATTAAAGAAAAGCGCTTGTTGGGAGGCAACCCAAATTTATTTTAGTTTCTTGCTTTTTGGTTCTGTTTAGAATAAATAATCAATATAGCTTCTGGTTAGATGTGTTCTCATGTTTTAATTAGTGTTTGTGCCAAGTAGAACCTTTGGGAAGACTTGGGTGAAGTCTTTATGATCATGCTGTAAAAAACAGAAACTTTAGTGCTCACGAGATTAGCTTCAACTTTTACTGGAGACTGCTATTTAGTTGATTCTTTTGCAGATGATTACTAGAAAATTACTCAGGTCCACCAATTTATTTCATAATTGTTGGAGTACCAGAAGTATGGTTATTGTTCAGATCATTACAGACTGTTCTGTTTCTGACAGATTGTGTTTTCGTTGTATAGTCTGCTTGATTTCTAGTTTCTATGGCTTATATTTCTCAATATAATTTGTAGAAATGATATGGTACAGTAGGAATTGTGTGAAAACAATTATGAATCTTGTCTTTGTCAGTACCAAAGTGAATGGTTTGCTCTTTATCATACTAACCTATCTCACGAAGTTTGGCTAAGTTTTGTGTGATTGAAGTTTTCAAGTTTTGGGTGAGATATCGATATGAGGAGAATAAGGAGTGGAAAGACCCTAAGCTTCAAAACTATGCTTGGGGATATTCAAGGAAGACTCAAGCGCCTAAGCTTGGGGATGCCCCGGAAGGCATCCCCTCTTTCGTCTTCAAAACTATCGATACACCTTACTCGAGCTATATTTTATTCGTCACATGATATGTTTTTACTTGAGCGCCATTTACTTTTGTTAGTATTAGCTATCTGCTATTTAGAATAGTGTTTTGCATCTTTACTTTCAATAAAATGTCAAGGATAGCTGTAACGCCCCGGATTCGATGCGCCGGGTGTCTTCCAATTATTCGTCGTCTTTGCCATTTCATGTGCTTGCGTGTTGCACTTTTCCATGTCATCATCTGCATTTCATATCATGTCATCATGTGCATTTTATTTTGCATACGTGTTCGCCTCATGCATCCGAGCATTTTCCCGTTGTCCGCTTTTGCAATCCGCACTCCTATGTCCTCCGGCGCCTTTTTACCTCATTTCGTGAGTGGTCAAAAATGTTCTCGAATGGGATGAAAGTTGGCGGCGGTCTTAGTATAGTGTAGGCAGGCCGCCGCTAAATTTCATCGCATTCGAGTCCGCTTGATGGCCCCAACTGCTAATCATATAGCGGCATTGTTGTCGGTCAACGTCGGACATTTCCGGTCTCCTAAACAGCTTGCCGGTCTGCATTTCTCCTCTCCTCTCAGCCCAACCTCTCTTCTCAGCCCACCTTGGCCCAGCCTACCTCTCCTCGCGCTTGAACCGCCTGATCGCGATCGGAGGGTCCGAAACCCCTGCACCAAACCCTAGCCAAAACTGCTATATATAGCCTCCTTCCCTTCCATTTCTGAAAACCTAGCCCCTCGAACTGGCCACCGCCAGCCTCCTCCCACCTCCTCCTGCTTTCAGCGCCGGCCGACCCTGCCTCGCCACTTGTCGCCGCCGCCCACGCCTTTCGGCCTATCCCACGCCGCCACGCCGCCACCCCGCCTCCCGCAGCCACTCCCAAGCCTCCACGCCGCCTCTCCTCAGCCTCCTCCGCCACTGGCCCGCCCCAGCCCGTCTGCAGCCCGCCTCGGCCGATCTGGGCCTGAGGTGCCTGCAGCGCCCGCCTGCCGCTTCTCCTGCGCCTCTGGCCCTCATTTGCTCCTGAGCCCAGTGGAGGAGCTCGCCCCCCCGCTGGCCGTGCCCTGCCGGAGGTCACACACACACGCCGGGCGACCTGGACGGCCAGGCCAGACTGCGGCCGCCCGCCTCCTTCTCCTCCTCCTCGCTTTCCCTCTCCTCACCAGCTCGCTTCTCTCTCTCCAAGAACCGCCGCCGCCGCCGAACGCCGCCTCGCTGGCTCGCCATCGCCGGATCTCGGCTGGGAATGGGACCCTCGCCGGATCTGCTCATCCCGCCATCCCAGCCTCCTCCCATCGCCGAGCGGCTCCCGCTGCTGACCGCCGCCACCGCCGCCTCTGAACCTGCCTGCAAGCGCTGAGCACGAGGGCAGATTTACGAGCTGGCCTCCCTTCAGGCCCCTGCAGCTGTGCCCAGCCCAAAGGCTCCCTACCTGCCTCCTCCTCGACTGGGCTCGGCCCATGGTGAGCTGCCCCGCTATACCTCGCCTGCACATCTTAATTATTTGGCGCCAGATGTTTTTTTTCTGAAATATGCCTAAGTCCCGAATATTTCAGTATTTTCATGCCATGTTCAACCTGCAGAACTCTGCATCCGTACCTCTGTTTTGTGCGTGTAATATGTCAAATAGTTCGCCTCAACGAGTACATCATTTCATTACATTTCATCATTTTCATTTGAGTTCATCTTGATGCCTGAATCATCGTTGCAAAAGTGCTATGCGATGTTAATCTGCTGAAACTGTTATAACATGATGATTTGTCATTTTTGCCATGACTGATGTGTGCATCCTATGAGCATGAGCTCTACATGTGTTTTGAACTATGCCATGTCTTCTTTACAGAGGTGTATGCCATGTATTTTTTTGATCAATGTGGTGACTAGCACAAGCATGCAAACTAGGCATCGTGATGTTGCTGATTTTAGTCCCTGTTCTGCTGTTATTTTGATGTCATGTAAACTTGATGTTACAGAGAGATCCATACATATTTTGAGATACTTCAGTAAGGGTGTTTTGAACATATGGTTATTCTCTATCCATCCATGCCCTTGTGTGCAATTATGGAGCACCCTAGCTTGACTCAATCAAGCTCTACTTTTGCTATAAAATGTTCCTGGCAGATTGTTTACATGTTATTCAATTTTTCCAAGGTTGTTGTAGTTGATCCTTGCATGCTATGTTGTTGTTCTTACCATGTCTAGCTTCTATGCCATGTCTAGTTGCTGGGTGCATGCTTAGTTTGTCATTCAATGCCTCGTAGTGAGTGCATCGAGCTCGTAAACATGCCTTTTGTTATCATGGTGAGATTCTGTAGCATGTTGTTTTGATGCTTGCAATATGCCTACTTGCTGTCTTGGACAAATTGTTGCTATAACTTGTATTGTGTGTATGCGTTGAACCGTTGCTCTGTTTTGAGTGTGCTCTATATGAAACTTGCTTGATTTTGCATGTAGCTTCATATTATCATGTTGCATCCATGTTTTGAGGTGTTTGCTTGATGTTGGTATGCATTTTGCATCGATGCCATGTTTAACTTGTTTTGCTCATATCTTCTAGGCCGTAGTCTCAATTAAATGAACTTTATATGTAACTTGACTAGAATTTCGTAGATCATCGTGGTGCATCTTAACTTGCTGTTTAACAACTTGAACATAAGGTTTATTCAGATCTGTACCAATTTCGAAATTTGCATATGAGGACTTACCGGAATTGTTATATGTTGCTTCCGGCCTCATTTAAACTTGCTTTGATGTGTTGCTCTTGTTTGCATCATCTCTTGCCATGAGTAGCTTCATCTAGATTTGCCCTGCATCATGTTTGTTGTGCATATTGTCATGTTCATGTGTGGTGTGTTTACCTATGTTGTGTGCTTCTTCTTGTTAGTTCCTGTTTCATTGCGATCGTGAGGATTCGTTCGTCTACGCTTGGTTCGTCTTTGTGGCTTCCTCTTCTTCATGGACTCGCTCTTCTTCCTTACGGGATTTCAGGCAAGATGACCGCTACCCTGGATCTCACTACTATCATTGCTATGCTAGTTGCTTCGTTCTATCGCTATGCTGCGCTACCTATTACCTGTTTATCAAGCCATCCCAAATTTCCGTGTCAGCCTCTAACTTTTTGCACCCTTCCTAGCAAACCATTGTTTGGCTATGTTACCGCTTTGCCCAGCCCCTCTTATAGCGTTGCTAGTTGCAGGTGAAGATGAAGTTTGTTCCTTGTTGAACATGGAGATGTTGTTCCTTGTTGGAACATGTTTACTTGTTGGGATATCACAATATCTATTGTTTAATTAATGCATCTATATACTTGGTAAAGGGTGGAAGGCTCGGCCTTATGCCCGGTGTTTTGTTCCACTCTTGCCGCCCTAGTTTCCGCCATATCGGTATTATGTTCCTGGATTTTGCGCCCCTAACGCGGTCGGGTGATTTATGGGACCCCTTGACAGTTCGCTTTGAATAAGACTTTTCCAAAGAAGGCCCAACTTTGGTTTTACCATTTGCCTCACCTATTACCTTTTTCCCTTGGGAGTCGCGATCCCAAGGGTCATCTTTATTTTAGCCCCCGGGCCAATGCTTGTCTAAGTGTTGGTCCAAACTAGAGCCACTTACGCCGCCACCTCGGGAAACTTCGTGGCTGGTTCTAGTTGTACGTAGTGCTCATCCGGTCGTGGCTCGAGACGAGATACGCAGCTACTATCGGGATGTCGGCACACGGGAGGTCTTGCTGGTCTTGTTTTATTGCTGTCAAATGTCTTATAGCCGGATTCCGAGACTGATCGGGTCTTCCCGGGAGAAGGAATATCCGCGTTGATCGCGAGAGCTTATGGGTTGTTGGGACACCCCGCAGGTATAAACTTTCGAGAGCCGTGCCCGCGTTATGTGGCGATGGGAATTTGTTAATATCCGTTGTAGTAAACTTGAAGCAAACTCTTCTAAAATACACCAACCGTGCGCGAATCGTGAGTGTCTCTTTTCGGGTTGATCAAGAGGAGAACATGGTTTCGGGTTATGTCTCGACGAAGTAGGAGTTCAGGATCACTTCTTGATCATTACTAGTTGACGACTGCCTTTGTTTCTCTTCTCGCCTCATTTATGTATGTTAGCCACCATATATGCTTAGTCGCTGCTGCAACCTCACCACTTTACCCCTTCCTTTCCCATTAAGCTTTGCTAGTCTTGATACCCATGGTAATGGGATTGCTGAGTCATCGTGGCTCACAGATTACTACACAACAGTTGCAGGTACAGGTTTGCGATGATCATGACGCGAGAGCGATGCTTGCTTTGCGTTGAGTTCTTCTTCTGCTTCTTCGACCAGGGGATAGGTTCCAGGTCGGCAGCCTGGGCTAGCAGGGTGGATGTCGTTTGAGCTTCTGGTTATGTTTCATCCGTAGTCGGGTGTTGATCTTGTATATGCTGTTGATGTATTCTTGTGGAATTTGTGCCTTATGTGTGTATCCCCATCTATTATGTAATGTTGATGTAATGATATCCACCTTGCAAAAGCGTATTCAAGATGCGCTTCTATCCTTGGTGGGACCTTCGAGTTCCTTTAGGATAGGGTCGCATCTTGGGCGTGACAAGTTGGTATCAGAGCCTCGACCGACCCTAGGAGCCCCCTTGATTGATCGTGTAGTTTGGCCGTTGTTGAGTCTAGAAGAAAACTGTTTTCGAGTCTAGTTATATCGAGAGTAGGAATTCTTTTACCCTCAGCCCCTTCGTCGCTCTAGTGAGGAATCTTGACGTAGGTGTTTTGAACTACTCCTCTTCCCCTTCAAATTTTTCTTTAGGATCACGTGGTTAGTTTTTCGCTCGTTGGGTCTCAGCTCTTTTGATCCGTGCATTTTCTCGCAAGTCGATTCAACCTCTTTGTTCTCACAAGTTCAATCCTCGCTTGTTTTCTTTTCCCACCCACCCACCTTTCTTCTTCTCGAACGGAGTCCTTAATCGAGTATCCATCCTACTCGTGCAAAGTTCTGCTTCTCTCCTCAATGATTTCAACCGTGTTTTCTTCAAGATATTCGCCGGTTTCCTTCCAAGTTGCCTTTGTTTTCCCGCCTCCCACCCTCTTCTTCCCGGTGTTTGAGTCTGTTTCACCATCAATTTCATTCGTACGGAGTCTCTTCAGTCTTCCCTCAATCATTTCAACCGGTGAATTCTCATCTCGTTCGTCATTCTTCATCACTTCCTTTTTCCGGTGGACTCAATTCAAGTTTTTCGTTGTTGATCATATTCTTTTCCTTCGAAGTGTTCTTTTGCTCGTTTACCTCTCGCCAGTTATCATTCCGGAGTGATGAAGACATATCAGGAGATTCGTCTATGTTCTAATTAATTCAAGGTTGTCACCTCATTCAAATATTTCAATTGTTCCGGTGCATCATCTATCTGTTTATCATCCCTTTTCAACGGTGTTTTTCTCTTCAGTGGGCCCTAACCCACAGGTCTTTTCCCAGGATCTTACCTGACTCTTCTAATTTCCCCGGAGTTATTCTCAATTCTTTTCGAGTTTGACGTAAGAATGGATCCCATCAGTCAGATGCTTTTCCAAGATCGATTTCAAATCATTTCATTGTTGGCTCAACCTTTTCGGTTTTCATTCTTCCGGAGTATCCCAGTAATTTTGGTGGTGTTTCTCCTCATCATTTGAAGATTGAAGAGAATTTTTCCTCTAAATCTTGCCCGTTTCTCCCAAGATTCGTGGTTCTAGCTTCATGCTATCCCTCAATTATTCCGCTTGTCGATATTCTTTCTTACCCATCCGGAGTATGTCAGAGTTGTTTTTCTATTTCTTTTCACCGAGGCCATCATTCCAGCTTATCGTTCTCTATTTATCCCGTGCCTCGCTCAAGTGTTCTTTAATCAGTTCATTGTCTCTTCGTTCTTTTGCATCTAAATCCTCTAGCATATTGGTTCTTCTAATTATTCCCGTGATTCATTCTCTTCATCAGTCATTTTCAATTCTAACGGTGGTTCGCTCAAGATTCTTTTCCTTGATTATCATTTTTATTCATTCGTTCTTTTCAATCATACCGCGGTTCATGAAGACCTTCTCAAGTTTATGCTATGTCACTTCTCAATTCTTTTTCAAGAAGAATAAGTAGTATGCAAAATCCATTGCTTGTCATCAATTTATTTTGATGAAGGATAAGCATACAATAAATCTTATTCTTATTTCATCCAAGTGATTAATCTTTTTCTTCGGAGTTTGTTCTTGAGGAATAAATTCTAGTTCCTAATGTTTTCATCTTTTCTTTCCGGAGTTCAAATTTACTCGGCCATTTCGTCGGAACCTCCATCTAAATCATCGCAAGGCTCATCTTATTCTTTCTTCCTTCATTCTATCTCATCATCCTTTTGTCACCGGAGTTCTTCATGGTGGTTCTTCATGATTTAATTCATTCTCTCAAGAGTTCATCAAGTTTCATTCCATCTTCTTAATCTCGTGTTCTATTCCTACATGTTTCAGCCGGAGTGCTGCCTAAATCCTTTCAGCCTTATTCGTTTCTTATCTCGTTCTAACCGGAGTGGTTTCATAGCCTATCTGATTCCATGAGCCTTCGATTCTCGTCATTCTCGCTGTTCCTCTCTTATTCTCGAGTGCTCTCGATTCTTTCCTTCTTCTCTTCAGTTCTTGCTTCACCTCATCCCTTTTCCCTTCCGTCCCGGTCCTAAGATCTCGGGACGAGATCTCTTGTTAGTGGAGGAGTGTTGTAACGCCTTGGATTCGATGCGCCTGTGTCTTCCAATTATTCATTGCCTTTGCCATGTCATGTGCTTGCGTGTTGCACTTTGCCATGTCATCATGTCCATTTCATTTTGCATACGTGTTCGCCTCATGCATCCGAGCATTTTCCCGTTGTCCGCTTTTGCAATCCGCACTCCTATGTCCTCCGGCGCCTTTTACCTCATTTCGTGAGTGGCTGAAAATGTTCTCGGAATGGGATGAAAGCGGTCTTAGTATAGTGTAGGCAGGCCACCGCCAAATTTCGTCGCATTCGAGTCCGCTTGATGGCCCCAACCGTTAATCATATAGCGACATTGTTGTCGGTCAACGTCGGACGCTTCCGGTCTCCTAAACAGCTTGCCGGTCTGCATTTCTCTCTCCTCTCAGCCCAACCGCTCTCTTCTCAGCCCACCTTGGCCCAGCCTCACCTCTCCTCGCTCGAACCGCCTGATCGCGATCGGAGGGTCGAAACCCCTGCACCAAACCCTAGCCAAAACTGCTATATATAGCCTCCTTCCCTTCCATTTCGAAAACCTAGCTCCCCAAATCATGCTACACCAGCCTCCTCCCACCTCCTCCTCGCTTTCAGCGCCACGGCCCTGCCACGCCCTTCGGCCTATCCCACGCCACGCCGCCACCCCGCCTCCCGCAGCCACTCCCAAGCCTCCACGCCTCCCCCTCAGCCTCCTCCGCCGCTGGCCCGCCTCCAGCCTGGTCTGCTGCCCGCCTGGCCGATCTGGGCCCGAGGTGCCTGCAGCGCCTCGCGCCTCTCAAGGCCACCTCCCGCTTGCTCCCGAGCCCAGGAGGAGCTCGCCGCCTGGCTTGCCCTCGCTGGAGGTCACACACATCACCGCCCGGCGACCTCGACGGCCAGCCAGACACTGCCGCCCGCCTCCTTCTCCTCCTCCCTCGCCTTCCTCTCCTCACCACCGCTTCTCTCTCCAGAACCGCCGCCGAACGCCGCCTCGCCAGGCCTCGCCATCGCCGGATCTGGCTGGGAATGAGACCCTCTCGCCGGATCTGCTCATCCCGCCATCCCAGCCTCCTCCCATCGCCGAGCGGCTCCCCGCCGCCGACCTGACCGCCGCCACCGCCGCCTCGCAACCTGCCTGCGCGCGCAGCACGAGGGCAGATTTATGAGCTGGCCTCCCTTCAGGCCCCTGCAAGCCAGGCCAAGCCCAAGGTTCTCACTGGCTCGCCCATGGTGAGCAGCCCCGCTATACCCTCGCCTGCACATCTTAATTATTTGGCGCCAGATGTTTTTTTTCCTGAAATATGCCTAAGTCCCGAATATTTCAGATTTTCATGCCATGTTCAACCTGCCGTAACTCTGCATCCGTAGTCTGCTTTGTGCGTGTAATATGTCAAATTGTTCGCCTCAACGAGTAAATCATTTCATTCCATTGCATCATTTTCATTTGAGTTCATATTGATGCCTGATTCATCGTTGCAAAAGTGCTATGTGATGTTAATCTGCTGAAACTGTTATAACTTGATGATTTGTTATTTTTGCCATGATTGATGTGTGCATCCTATGAGCATGAGCTCTACATGTGTTTTGAACTATGCCATGTCTTCTTTACATAGGTGTATGCCATGTATTTTTGTGATCAATGTGGTGACTAGCACAAGCATGCAAACTAGGCATCGTGATGTTGCTGATTTTAGTCCCTGTTCTGCTGTTATTTTGATGCCATGTAAACTTGATGTTACAGAGAGTTCCATACATATTTTGAGATACTTCAGTAAGGGTGTTTTGAACATATGGTTATTCTCTATCCATCCATGCCCTTGTGTGCAATTATGGAGCACCCTAGCTTAACTCAATCGAGCTCTACTTTTGCTATAAAATGTTCCTGGCAGATTGTTTACATGTTATTCAATTTTGCCAAGGTTGTTGTAGTTGATCCTTGCATGCTATGTTGTTGTTCTTACCATGTCTAGCTTCTATGCCATGTTTAGTTGCTGGGTGCATGCTTAGTTTGTCATTCAATGCCTCGTAGTGAGTGCATCGAGCTCGTAAACATGCCTTTTGTTATCATGGTGAGATTCTGTAGCATGTTGTTTTGATGCTTGGAATATGCCTACTTGCTGTCTTGGACAGATTGTTGCTATAACTTGTATTGTGTGTATGCGTTGAATCGTTGCTCCGTTTTGAGTGTGCTCTATATGAAACTTGCTTGATTTTGCATGTAGCTTCATATTATCATGTTGCATCCATGTTTTGAGGTGTTTGCTTGATGTTGGTATGCATTTTGCATCAATGCCATGTTAACTTGTTTTGCTCATATCTTCTAGGCCGTAGCTCCGAATTAAATGAACTTTATATGTAACTTGACTAGAATTTCGTGTAGATCATCGTGGTGCATCTTAACTTGCTGTTTAACAACTTGAACATAAGGTTTATTCAGATCTGGACCAATTTCGAAATTTGCATATGAGGACTTACCGGAATTGTTATATGTTGCTTCCGGCCTCATTTAAACTTGCTTTGATGTGTTGCTCTTGTTTGCATCATCTCTTGCCATGAGTAGCTTCATATAGATTTGTCCTGCATCATGTTTGTTGTGCATCTTGTCATGTTCATGTGTGGTGTGTTTACCTATGTTGTGTGCTCCTTCTTGTTGTGCGCTACCTATTACCTGTTTATCAAGCCATCCCAAATTGCCATGTCAGCCTCTAACTTTTTGCACCCTTCCTAGCAAACCATTGTTTGGCTATGTTACCGCTTTGCCCAGCCCCTCTTATAGCGTTGCTAGTTGCAGGTGAAGATGAAGTTTGTTCCTTGTTGGAACATGGAGATGTTGTTCCTTGCTGGAACATGTTTACTTGTTGGGATATCACAATATCTATTGTTTAATTAATGCATCTATATACTTGGTAAAGGGTGGAAGGCTCGGCCTTATGTCCTGTGTTTTGTTCCACTCTTGTCACTCTAGTTTCCATCATATCGGTATTATGTTCCCGGATTTTGCGCCCCTAACGCGGTCGGGTGATTTATGGGACCCCTTGACAGTTCGCTTTGAATAAGACTTTTCCAGAAGGCCCAACTTTGGTTTTACCATTTTCCTCACCTATTACCTTTTTTCCCTTGGGAGTCGCAGATCCCAAGGGTCATCTTTATTTTAGCCCCCGGCCAATGCTTGTCTAAGTGTTGGTCCAAACTAGAGCCACTTGCAGCGCCACCTCGGGGAAACTTGAGGGCTGGTTCTAGTTGTACGTAGTGCTCATCCGGTTGTGGCATGAGACGAGATACGCGCGGCTACTATCAGGATGTCGGCACACCGGGAGGTCTTGCTGGTCTTGTTTTATTGCTGTCGAAATGTCTTGTAGCCGGGATTCCGAGACTGATCGGGTCTTCCGGGTAGAAGGAATATCCTTCGTGAATCGCGAGAGCTTATCATGGGCTGTTGGGACACCCCGCAGGTATAAACTTTCAAAGCCGTGCTGCATGGTTATGTGGCGATGGGAATTTGTTAATATCCGTTGTAGTAAACTTGAAGCAAACTCTTCTAAAATACACCAACCGTAGCGTGACCGTGAGTGTCTTTTTTCGGGTTGATCGAGAGGAGAACACGGTTTCTTGGTTATGTCTCGACGAAGTAGGAGTTCAGGATCACTCCTTGATCATTACTAGTTGACGACTGCCTTTGTTTCTCTTCTCGCCTCATTTATGTATGTTAGCCACCATATATGCTTAGTCGCTGCTGCAACCTCACCACTTTACCCCTTCCTTTCCCTTTAAGATTTGCTAGTCTTGATACCCATGGTGATGGGATTGCTGAGTCCTCGTGGCTCACAGATTACTACACAGCAGTTGCAGGTACAGGTTTGCGATGATCATGACGCGAGAGCGATGCTTGCTATGCGTTGAGTACTTCTTCTGCTTCTTCGATCAGGGGATAGGTTCCAGGTCGGCAGCCTGGGCTAGCAGGGTGGATGTCGTTTGAGCTTCTGGTTATGTTTCATCCGTAGTCGGATGTTGATCTTGTATATGTTGTTGATGTATTCTTGTGGCATTTGTGCCTTATGTATGTATCCCCATCTATTATGTAATGTGGATGTAATGATATCCACCTTGCAAAAGCGTCTTCAAGATGCGCTTCTATCCTTGGTGGGACCTTCGAGTTCCTTTAGGATAGGGTCGCATCTCGGGCGTGACAATAGCCTTTACCATGCTTATTTTGCTAGTATACATGTTGCTGTTTGAAAACATAAAGTTTACCGCTCTTGCAAAAATTCCCTAGAAAAGTCAGAAAGTGGTATAATGTTGAATCTTTTTGCATATTGGGATATGATAAATTTATTACAGTGGGAATTTTAGTTCATAATTTTTGGAGTTAGGGAAGTATTGATACTCTTGCATTCTTCACAGACTGTACTGTTTTGGCAGATTGCTGTTATGTTTGCATTGTTTGCATATGTTTGCTTGTTTAATGATTCTATTTGAGGATAGGAGTATTAAATATGCAGAGGCATTTAGTATGCAATGTTGAATAATAATTTTAGTGATTTGTTACAGTAGGAAATGATAAGGTTTTGCATTCATTTATACTAACCTATCTCACGAGTTCTTGTTGAGTTTGTTGTGAATGAAGCTTTTGATAGAAAGAAGAGAAACCATGATATGAGAGGAATTAGGAGACATAAAGATTGCTTGGGGATGCCCAAGGCACCCCAAGATAATATTTCAAGAAGTCTCAAGCATCTAAGCTTGGGGATGCCCCGGTAGGCATCCCACCTTTCTTCTTCAACAACTATCGGTTAGTATCGTTGAGCCTAAGTTTTTGCTTCTTCACATGAGTTGTGCTATCCTTGCAATGTCATTTTATTTTGTTTTACTTGCTGGTTGAATAAAATCATTGGATCTGAAATTTTGAACAGAAAAGGAACCCTCCCATGGCTAGTTAATTATTTGACTACTCAGTGTCTTTCACTCATATCTTTTGGAGTAGTTTGTCATTTGCTCACATGCTTCATGTCTATCCTATGAGTAAATGGTCGAATGAATTGAATGTCATAAATCTGAAGTTTTATATGTTTCATATGCTTATAACATGGTTAGTGATGACTTCACACATAGAAAGTATGAGGCATAAAAGTTGTTGAGAATTGGCAAACGTAGTTTTGGTCATCGTTGCAATTAATAGGAAGTAACAAGGAAAGAGAGGTTCACATACAAATATATTATCTTGGACATCTTTTACGATTGTGAAGCACTCATTAAATATGACATGCTAAAAGAGTTGACGTTAGACAAGGAAGACAACATAATGGTTTATGTTTTTCGACATCTCAGTTAAAGTATATTGTCATTGACCTTCCAAACATGTTGAGCTTGCCTTTCTCCCTCATGCTAGCCAAATCCCTTGCACCAAGTAGAGATACTACTTGTGCTTCCAAATACCCATAAACCCAGTTTTGCCATGAGAGTCCACCATACCTACCTATGGATTGAGTAAGATCCTTCAACTAAGTTGTCATCGGTGCAAGCAATAAAATTGTTTCTAAATATGCATGACTTATTAGTGCAGAGAAAATAAGCTTTGTACTTAACTTGTTGTGGAAGTAATAAAAGCGATTGACTGCATAATAAAGGTGATTATAGTTTGTTAGTTCTCAATGAAGTTTCGAACCATGCTTGACATTGTGAATAGATTGTTACTTGATCATGAAAATTTTATGAGATAAGCTGCTATTATGACACATATTGATGCTAGAAAAGTGATTGGAATTATCATTGATCCAACTTAAGCACTTACTAGCATTCCGCATCAAAATTATCTTTTTATCATTTACCTACCGAGGACTAGCAGGAATTAAGCTTAGATGCCTGATATGTCTCCAACATATCTATAATTTTGATTGCTCCATGCTATATTATCTACTGTTTGCAATATTGGGCTTTATTTTCCACTTTTATATTATTTTGGGACTAACCTATTAACCGGAGGCCCAGCCTGTAATTGCTGTTTTTAGCCTATTTCAAAGTTTCAAGAAAAGGAATATCAAACGGAGTCCAAAAGACCTGAAACTCCACGGAACCTGTTTTTGGACCGTAAGAAGCCCATTGAGTACTGTGAAGCTCACTGGAGTCTCGGCTGCCCACGAGGGTGGGGGCGCACCACCCCCGGGCGCGCCTCACCTCGTGGCCAGCTCGGAAGTCCACCGACGCCCTCCCCGCACCCATATAAACTCTCGCACTCTAAAACTTCCAAAACGGAGACTGGATCAAGTTCCGCCGCCGCAAGCCTCTCAGAGCCACGAAAATCAATCGGGGCCCTCTCCCACACTGCCGAGGGGGCCATCATCACCGGTGGCCATGGAGGAGTATCCTGAGGGGTCATCATCATCAAGGCCAAGGACCAGAAGGTGGAGGCCATGGAGGAAGAAGCACAATGGGAGAACCTCTCCTCTCTCTTCACTGCCGGAGTGCCATCGGAGGGGAATCATCGCCACGGTGATCGCTCTCATCAACATCACCATCATCATCACCATCCTCATCTCTTTTACGCTGTCCACTCTCCCGCACCTCACTGTAATCCCTACTTGATCATGGTGCTTTATGCCACATATTATGATCCAATGATGTGTTGCCATCCTATGATGTTTTGAGTAGATATCTTTGTCTTTGGGTTAATTCTTGATCTAGATTGGTATGAGTTGTATGTTTTACTTTGGTGCTGTCCTATGGTGCCCACCATGTCACCCAAGCGTGAGAGATTCCCACTGTAGGGTGTTGCAATACGTTCATGATTCGCTTATAGTGGGTTGGTGAGTGACTGAAACACAAACCCGAGTAAGAGGGATTGTTATGCGTATGGGAATAAAGAGGACTTGATGCTTTAATGTTATAAAAAGAAAACTAGTGGTGTGCATCCAACTTGCTTGCTCATGAAGACCTAGGGCATTTGAGGAAGCCCATCGTATGAATATACAAGCCAAGTTCTATAATGAAAAATTCCCACTAGTATAAAAAGGACAACTTATGAGACTCACTATATGAAAAACATGGTGCTACTTTGAAGCACAATATATGAGACTCACTACATGAAGAACGAGGTGCTACTTTGAAGCACAAAATATGAGACTCATTACATGAAGAACATGGTGCTACTTTGAAGCACAAGTGTGGAAAAGAGATAGTAGCATCGCCCTTTTTTGGGCCTTTTTGGCCTTTCTTTTTTTTTATTTGGGCAATGCTCTAATAATGATGATTGTCGGTGCTCGGGAACGGGGTCCCTGTGACTTGCTCGCCCGCTGCCTGCGGCGTGGCTCAAAGGAGGCCCAAGACGGCCCATCTTCATCAATGCAGCTCAAGACCTCATGAGGGGCCAGATTGCTGGGCGGACGACAACGAGCTTCTCGTGCACGGCCTCGCTGGGTGGCTCATGAGGAGGCGGAGAATTCAAGGCAGGGTACTCGTGAGGTGCCCATGACGCAAGCCATGATTTACCAAGGGCGCCAGTCGGGCGCCAGCCACAGTGTCCTCCTTTCCTCTTTGGTGCAAAGGAGCAAGCGCAGCGAGAGCATCAAGCAAAGGCATCCGTTTCGGTGCAACAAGACCAAGACTAGCCCAACGGCAGGAAGGGAGTCATCGTGGAGCCCAAGCAGGCCATCACCAGAGCCATTGGCAGCGAGGACCAACTTTAGTCAGGATAAGTGTACCCATTGTTCCCTTCAAATGGCTAATTGTTGGCGCCTTCCCGCCAATATTTGGGAAGAGGCCCAGGCCTTCGCTTATAAATAGGAGTAGCCACACTCAGAGCGAGGGGCATCTGAAAGAGGGGCATCTGAAAGAGGGGCATCTAAAAGAGGGGCATCTGGAAGAGGGAGAGAAGGGAGGAGATCGGAATCCTCATCAAGAAACCAGTAGCTGGCGCGACTGAACACCACCTAGCAGTTCATCGCGCTCGCCAAGAATGCACTCGTGAGGCTGTTCTTCCTTGCATTGTTCCTCATCAGCCCAAGAGGCAATCCACCACACCACACACCGGAGTAGGGTATTACACCACAATGGTGGCCTGAACCAGATAAATCTCGTGTCTTGTGTTGCTCCGCTTAGTAGTTTAGGTCCCAGCGATTCGGGCGAGGTGCGAGACGGTGGAGGGTTGGATCTCCGCACACCCCAAAGGTTCGAACCTCAAGGGTCTTCCGAACCCGAATCCGACATTTGGCGCGCTGTAGGTGCGCTGAATCGCTTTTCGCTTCGTTTTCCCCGACCACCATGACCATGTCCGACGCTGTTGGGCTCAGCTGAAGCGCCGAGCCGCTTCGCCTCCCATGTCGCCCAGACAGCTTCTGCCGGCGGGCGCTTGCTGCTCTCGTCACTCGCCATTAACGCCGCCATCGCCCGGCGGGAACGAGCAGCAGCATCGCCCCAAAGACTCGCCCAAGAGGCGGACGACCGCACCACCACGCTTTCGCCACCCCAGCTGGTTCTTCACACGCTACGCTTTACGCGCCATGGAGGCCCGAGCTGCACTCATCGGGCAACGAGCTCTGCGCTACCGCCTTGCCGACGACGTTTACGAAGAATGGCTCGACCGAGTCGCCGAAGCTCGTCTCAAGGCCGCAGAGGCGCCGCACCGCCCGCCTCGCTGCACCACACCCGCCTGCTGGCGATGAAGCTCCTGGGCGCCACACGCCTCCTCAAGAAGGTGCCTGCCCCAAGGCGCGCGGGCCTTTGGCGGAACCCGCTCCGCCAGCGCCGCACGGCAAGAGAAGAGCTGTCAAGAAGTTCTCGCCCACGAGAAGCTGCCCGAGCGCCTCGCCCAAAGACGTCAGACCCTGCGCTGCCCTCACCAGCTGTGTAAGGAGGCCCGCAAGACCAAGCTCTTCGTCATCCGAGGCCTCTCAAGCCACGGCGGGCTGCCGCGCTTTCACCGGGGAAGGCGCAGCTGGCCGCGCGGGCCCGCCAAGTTCAAGCCGGACCTGCCTCCTTGCTACGACGGCACAGCTGACCTTACGGAGTTCCTCCAGCTTCACGAGCTGGGCATCGAGGCTGCTAACGGGATGAAAAGGTCATGGCGAACTGGTTTCCCATGGCGCCAAGGACGGAGCCCGCACTGGCTCCTGAATCTGGCCCGTGCACGATCTCTTCCGGCCGAGATGCGCACCCGCTTCATCGCCAACTTCTGTGGTATTTCACACCGCCACCCGCCGAAGTTTACATGTGCCAATCAAGCAGCAGGGGAAACCCCGCAAAAGTACATCCAGCGCTTCAACAACGCACGCCTCAAGATCCCTGTGGTAACGGAGGAGGCCATCATCTCTGCTTTCTCCGACGGCATGCGCGATGTCAAGAAGAAGGAGGAGCCATGATGCATGAAGATCTGTGCACCTCCCTCGAGCTGTTCAACTTGGCGACCAAGCGCGCCAGGCTGAGGAGGGCGCCTCCTCCTCGAGCTGCCTGCCACGGATCCTCAAGAGAAGAAGTCCAAGGCCAAGGACGGAAGCGCAGGCTGCCGTATCATGCCGTAACCAAACACCAAGCGAGGCAGAGATCAGCCCGAGTCCTCCAAGGGCAGTCAGATCGTGTGTACCACGCACCTCCACACCCACAAAACCAATGAATGCCAAGAGCTCCGGCCAGGCGCTGAGGCAGGGTCGGCAGACGCCCGAGCGCAGCGACTGGGCCACGGCCGAGGAGGAGGAAGGAATGCAGGACTGGAAGATCATGCGCCCGCACTAAGGGTGGCGCGACTAACCTCGCGAGGACTGCTGGCAAGACCTGCCATGAGGGAGGCTGAGGATCAGCCTCGAGAGGATCGCCTGCAGGGGAACGCAGGCTCTCCTCCAAGCCGCCGCAGCCAAGGAGAATTGAGGACCGCCATCGACGAGGGGCTGGGGCTTCTGTGAACCACATGCGATCGCTCAGATCCCGGGCGGAGCTCAAGCCCCAGCCTCTCAACAAGATCTTCAAGCAGTTCGCCCAAGCGAATGCAGTCCTCCCAAGCTTGAGGCCACGCCCTCTCCGTGGTCAGCATGCGCCATCACGCTCAGCTCTGGATCAGCCTGGCGCGCCACACCGGAGTTCTCCCGATGCTTTGTTCCCCGATCATCAAGAATGTGCTGGTCACCAAGACCTCATCGACGGCGGGCAGGACTGAACGCCTTGTCAAGGAAACATTCAACAATCTTCAAGCGCCTTATAAATAGCCTTCAGCCAACCAAGCTTTTCTCCGAGTCACCGACGGCTCCACGGTCCCGACCGGGCAGGTCCGCCTTCCTCGTCACCTTCGGGCTCGCGATAACTACCGCAGACCCAGCTCATCGACTTCGACGCCGCCCACATTCGCCAGCCAGATAACGCCATCCTCGGTTCCCGCGCTGGCCAAGTTCATGGTCAGAACTCCACCATGGCTACAACGCCCCAAGATGCCAGAAGCGGTGGGGTCACCACGGTGCCTCTGTGAAGAGAGAGACACAGCAGGTTCTCGAGCGAGCCTTTCAGCCGACGCTAGAAGACCTGCACTATAGCAGCAGGAGGCCTCCCGAGGCCGCACCCAATAAGAAGAAGACATCGACCGCCCGGCTCTCAAGAGGCAGGTTCCCACAGGCCCGCGACCGGCCAGGGGAGCCTCCTTCCATTGCATAGGAAAGCGCCCCAGCCTCCTCAGCCGGGCTCGGGGCTCTCCCCGAGGGCCGCCACCTTGCTAAGGTCACGAGGGAGGCGCTGGGCACCACGTGAGGCGTGCTCAAGCACGCCCCTGCAAGGTGAGCAAGGCAAGGAGGGTCGAACCCTCGGGAGTTCGCCGCCAAGGCCATTCAGAGCCACAGGAGTCGAGGGTCATGAGGGCAGCCGCCCACTCACCGTGGGCCTCCATCCACCGAGGATGGTGGGCTGCGTGGTCTGATCGACATACCAGGGCTCAACCGAGCCGCATCTCAAGAGCGCCTCTAGCCCTCGCGAGTGGGACGCTATGCAGGCCCGCCCCACAGCCACGCAGCATGCCTCACGGCCTGCCAAACGCGGCTGCCAAGCACCAAGATCTCATGAGGGCCATCCTGAGGCTCGAGAGGTCGCACGCCAGCAGCCCCGGGCAGAGATGGAGATGGCCCCGAGGAGCCGCCAAGCACCTCCGGATCCTCCCGAGGCCCCCGGCCTGGGGCTCGTGAGGATCGGCCCCGAGCCCACCGAGTCTGCTACACCAACACCCCTTCGCCCTCAACATCACCAGTGACATCTTTAAGTTTTATTTCCTACTGGAGCGCCTTCTGGCTGCATTATTCCTGTGCCGCATGGGTCCGCCCCTCGCTGCATGTATCCCTTTTATTTCATGTCATTAGCCTATCCTGCTGGGGGCGCCTCGGCCTGATCATCCCCAAGCCGCCGGCCTGTCCCAGCTGCATGTATCCTTCTTACCTTTTCCTTAGGATTATGCTCTCGCCCACCATGCTTGTTATTTGGTGCCTTTTTCCGGGTGACGGAATCTTGCACGCTAAAGGGGGGTTCCTGAGCATCGCGACTGTGGCTCCTACCGGCTCTCCGCCCTCACCTCCGGTCTTGTCCATGGCATCGCGACTGGCTTGCCAGCCGACGGCCGAGACCAGCCCGAGAGCCGGGACCCGAGGACGAGAGTTTCACATCTAACTCAGCTTATGACAAAGGGGGGGTGCCTGAGCATCGCGACTGTGGCTCCTACCGCCTCCGCCTCACCTCCTGGTCTTGTCCATGGCATCGCTGACCTGGCTTGCCAAATGACGCCGAGACCAGCCCGAGAGCCGGGACCCGAGGACGAGAGTTTCACATCTAACTCAGCTTGCGCTAAAGGGGGGTGCCCGAGCATCGCGACTGTGGCTCCTACCGCCTCTCCTGCCCTCACCCTCCTGGTCTTGTCCATGGCATCGCGACCGGCTTGCCAACCGACGGCCGAGACCAGCCCGAGAGCCGGACTCAAGACGAGCACCGCATCCGCCAAATTTGCAGTGAACACACTCAAGATAAGGCCTCAGAGCCAGCGAACCCGCTTTGAGGTAGGGCCCCGTGAGTCCTGCTACTGGCTCACGGGTGCCTGTGACACACCTCGTCCAACCCTACCGTGCAGCCCACGTGTCGTGGGCTAGATACACCCCTGGCTCCTCCCGTGAGGGGAGCCCTCCCACATACCAAGAAGCACCATGTCTGCTACTGGTCTGACGACACCGCCGAGGAGCTGCTATGCTCAGACGCGCGGAAGCGCTTATGTCTGTGGCTGGTCATAAACAACTCGAGGGTGGCCTCCGGGTCGATCAACCTCAGGGAGCCCAGAGCCTGTCCGCCTCATCGCAACGCCTCCTGAGCGCCACAGGGCTGGGCACGGGCTGCGCCTGGGTCACGCCAGACGCACGCCACCCAGCTAGGCCCCTGCCTGGTTCACGACGCCACTCCCCGAGCGGTGCCAAGGTACGAATGCCGCTTGAGGCCAAGGGGACTCCTGAGCATCGCGACTCAGAGCCTAACTGTCACGAGCCCTCACCCCTTAGTTCCGAAGGCTAACGGTGGTTGAGGTATGCTGGGCCGGGCTCTGCAGACGCAGAATGGTGGATCCGCCTGCCTCACCTCCCTACTTGTTGTTCGTAGGCGCTTAAGGGGACTCCTGAGCATCGCGACTCAGAGCCTAACTTGTCACGTAGCCCTCACTCCTTGGTCCTGGCCCCTGTTTCCGGTCGGGCTAACGGCGGCTGAGGTATGCACGGGCCGGGCTCACGGCGAGAACATAAGCAAGTAGGAAGCGCAAATTTCAAGGAATTCAAAAGCAAATACTACAGTCCACACTGTTATCGCAATACCAAATGCAAGTTTAAACGCCTTCCCGAGGCATGATACATGTGCAGAATTAAAAGCAGTGACAGAGCCACAACGGAGTCACTTGTCGGCGGTGGAGCAGCCCGGAGGGCTCGCCGTGGAGCAGCAGGTCGGGCAGCGCCGCTTCGCTTGGTGTTGAAGGCCCGAACTTCCCAACAAAGCCTCCACATGACCCTTCACAGCCTCGCAGCGGCAGCTGCATGCTCGCCGCTGTCGGCTCCAAAGAAGGTCCAGTCGACGCTGGGATCGTGAAGGTAGATGCGGTGAGGATCCGCTGCTGCCGCAGAAGACTAAGACTGCTACTGCCTCGGGCCGTGGGGCCGAGGCCAAGGGAGACATCTTCAAGAGCTGAACCAGGAAGGGAAGCAGCTTAAGGGACCATCCTCGGCCGCCAATGGACTCTCCAGTCACGTCAGAAAGCTGCTTTCAGAAAGAGCGAGCCTTCACCTCCATATCCGTGAAGGCCACGCGATCTTCTCGCAAGAACCCACGCCTTGTCGTCCAAGCCTCGACCTTCCTCGCCTCCAGCCTCCTGCTCCAGCTGCCTTAGGCGGTCGCGGGCGCTTGAGCCTGGCCTCCTGTCCTGAAGGCCACCTCATGAGCCTTCATGCTTTCCTCCTACTCCCATGCGAGGTGGGCCTCGGCAAGCTGGTTCTGCAGGCCCTTCAGCCGCTTCTCCTGCCCTCACAATGACCTTGATGCTAGCTGCCTCCCCAGGGAAGCATCGCGGCAATCTTCGCCATGGACAGCCTGCTTCTCTCGTCAGAAGCTATCGAGGCCTGGACCAGCGCTACCAATCGAAGCATCGGAGCGAATCCAGCCGTAAGCCAGCTCCAAACGCCCAGCCATCGACGGAGTCGGCGCTCAGAAGGTCCTGCCAGCAGCGGTTCAGTCCGCAACCGTGACGATCCAGTAACAGCATCCGGAGGAGCAGCGGTCGGTGGAGTAGGAGGAGAAGACGGTTGGTGACCATCGCGCTCGAGGCGGAACCAGCGGCGCCACGGCAATAGTGGAGGCAGCGCCAAGCAAGGGCACCTCGAGTCGCTTAGGTCAAGGGGGCTGAGTCAGCCTGGCTGGCTCAGCCAGGCTTGCGAGGACGCCTGGTGAGAGGCATGTGCGCCACGATCACCTTCTCTCGTAGAGGCATCACCACGGATGGGGCCTCAAGAGCCCCTTCACCATGGGCGCCAGCCTGGCCAAGGACATGGATATCAGATCTGCCGACGAGCAAGAATCAAGATGGGAAGTAGGCACTTGCAGTGTCGCCGCTGGTGGCTCGAGCAACCTCCGCCATACTTGAAGCCCGAGAGCCGGCTGCAGTGGATCGGCTTCAAGAGGCCCGGAGCAGGAGGCGCGGCTCAAGGATCGCCTGGCCGGGCGGACCTGGGACCAGCCCAGCCTCGTCCTTCTTCGATTGGGGCAGGCTTCGCTCCTCGCCCATCCTCATCCTCGCTGCTGCCACTGGGGAGGCGGAGAGTGCGGACCTGCGCCAAGGGGAGTAGCCTTGATCGCGCTTCAATCAACCTCCTCTCCCGGCCTCTTCCTCCACCTTCGCTGGAGTCGGAAGAGGACACGCCCACCAGGTCCTCCGAGCCTCCACGGCACGGCCCGCCCCCATTGAAGACAGGCATGGGCCCCACTACCTGCTCCCAATCTCGCCAAGGAACAAGGGCACGGGGCACCTCCGGCCTCGCCACATCGCCTCAAACCAAGGATCGGAGGACCATCGCCAGATCCTCACCGCCGTGACCACGGGCTCGAGGAGGCCTCCACATCGGAAGCGTAGCATCGACGTGCGGAGCCACTGATGCTCCAGAACTCCTCACAGCGACGCACCGGTCAGCTTCTCGCCACGCTGGTCGGTTTCAGATCAAGGCCCATCTTCTCCAAAGACCAGCTTCACTGGGATCCGTAAGCTCCACTGGACCAGTCGTCGGAGCTCTCGGGTGCTCCGTGGGCAGGATCAGCCGAGGTGGATGCGCCAAAGCATCGACCCACTTGCTCCCAAGCCTCAATCCGCCTCCTGTGGTTTGAATGGCGATGGTCTACCAGATGCGACGAAGCTCACAAGACGCTGGAGGCGTAACCACGGGAGGTTCGAGGGAGAAATAGTGGCGCAGCAAGGCCACCGAGGGCTTCACCCCAACATGGGCCTCACAATAGTAGGCGAAGATTGCCAGAAGAAGGACGGAGTTGGGATGGAGGTGCAGAGCTTGAATGTTGTAGTGACGGAGGACGGAGAAGAAGAACTCAGAAAAGGGAGGCACCTGCATCAGCAATGATGGCGCCACGAAGAACGGGTAGAAGGTACTCCCGATCTCCGGGCGGCAGTAGCCGGCCTTGAACACCTCCTTTCCATTGACGCCGCGCCCGCTTATCCGGCGCATCTGTATGCGCAGGCTCGCCTCGACACATTTGGCGGGTCAAGGCAGAGAGTACCAAGCCCGGCCGGGCTTGGCGAGGCGCCATGATCGGCTAGGGCACGCAGCGGAGTGGATCAAGGTCTTGGAAGCAGAGGAGAGGCGCCAAAAGGATCTGGAAAGCAATCGGAGAAAGTAAAGGAGGCAAGGATGATGCCATCATATCAACCCACGCAGCTGCAGAGGCGCACGCTGCTCAATCAACCGCCACGCTGCTTCTAAGGCACGCAGTCGTTAGGGCCCGCGACGCTCAAGACTTGCCCTTTCGCCTCTCCGCCGCTGTTCGGGCGCCGCCAGGCCCGGGCTATGCACGTGTTCTCGGGAACGGGGTTCCTGCAGATTCTGTTTACTCATGCCTGCGGGCGTGGGTTTCAAGGAGGCCCAGACGGCCCATCTTCATCAACGCAGCTCAAGACCTCGCGAGGGGCCAAGCCTCACGGGCGGACGACAAGGAGCTCTCGTGCACGGCCTCGCCAGTTGGCTCATGAGGAGGCGGAGAATTCAAGGTGGTACTCGCGAGGTGCCCATGACGCAAGCCATGATGACCAAGGGCGCTGGGCCAAGCGCCACCTCACAAGAAGGTCCTCCTTTCCTCTTTGGTGCAAAGGGAGCAAGCGCTGCCGATTATGGGTTCCAGAGACCTTGAGGTTCGAACACTGGGCGCGCGGAGATCCAACTTTCCACTGCCTGCACTACGCCAATCGCTGGGACCTAAACTACTAAATAGAACAACACAAGAGACACAAGATTTATACTGTTCAGGCCACCATTGTGGTGTAATACCCTACCCAAAGGTGGTGTGGTGGATTGCCTGGGCTGATGAGGAACAATACAAGGAAGAACAGCCTCATGAGGGTCTCAGATTAAAAGGTGCGATGAACTGCTAGGTGGTGTTCAGCTGCTCTAGCTACCGGTTTCTTGACGAGGATTCTGCATCCCTTCTTCTCTCCAAGATGCGGATCTCTCTACCCTGGGGGTGGCTACTCCTATTTATAGGTGAAGGCCCTGGGCCTCTTCCCAAATATTGAGCGGAAAGGGCGCCAACAATTGGCCATTTTGAAGGGGAACAGGGTACACTTATCCCGACTAAAGTTGGTCCTCGCCTACCAAAGGCTCTCGTGATGACGCCTGCTTGGGCTCCACGATGACTTCTTCCAAATTGCTATTGGTCTTGGTCTTGTTGCACCGAAATGGATGCCTTTTGCTTGATGCTCTCGTCAGGCTTGCTCCCTTTGCACCAAAGAGGAAAGGAGGACACTCTGGCTGGGCGCCTCGACTGGTGCCCTTGGTCGCCATGGCTTAGGCCATGGGCACCTCATGAGGTACCCCGCCTTGAACTCTCCGCCTCATGAGCCAGCCTCGACGAGG
>JAHIAM010006467.1:0-32665 GCA_021605205.1 Aegilops longissima | reverse complement strand
AGGATAAGGATGGAAGGGGAACACCGTGAAATGGCAGGCATACCTCTCCACTTTTGTGCTTAACAAGATGTGTGAGATCATAGCTAGTGGGTGATCTGTGTTGGGGAACGAGTAATTTCAAAAATTTCCTACGCACACGCAAGACCATGGTGATGGCATAGCAACTGAGAGGGGAGAGTCTGTCCACGCATTCTGAGACCGGAAGCGGAAGCGCTATAACAACGCTGTTGATGTAGTCGACGCCTTCACGATCCGACCGATCCAAGCACCGAACGTGCACGGCACCTCCGAGTTCTGCACACGCTCAGCTCGATGACGATCCCCGGACCGATCCAGCAAAGTGTCGGGATGAGTTCCACCAGCGACGACGCGGCAGGACGATGATGATGCTCCACCGACGCAGGGCTTTCACCTAAGCCCGCGACGATATGACTTCTCCGCGCAGGTTTCGCCTAAGCTCCGCGACGATATGACCAAGTGGAATATGGTGGAGGGGGCACCGACACGTGCTAAGGAACGATCCAGATCAACTTGTGTGTCATGGGTGCCCCCGCCCCCAGACATAAAGGAGCAAGGAGGAGGTGGCCGCCCAGGAGGAGGCGCGATTAGGGGGAGTCCTACTCCCACCGAGTAGGACTCTCCTTCCTAGTAGGAGTAGGAGAGGAAGGAAGGAAGGAGGAAGGGTGTGGCTCTCCCCAGTCCAATTCGGACTAGGCCTTGGGGCGCGCAGCCTGCCCTAGGCAGCCCCTTCTCTCTTCCAGGCCCAATAAGGCCCAATACTTCCCCGCGAATTCTCAGTAACCTCCAGCATCTGAAAATACCCAATCATTCGAACCTTTCCAACTCAATATAGTCGTCCAATATATCGATCTTTACGCCTCGACCATTTCGAGACTCCTCGTCATGTCCCCGATCTCATCCGGACTCAACTCCTTCGTACATCAAAACTCATAAACTCATAATATAACTCGCATCGAAACCTTGTTGCAATGGACTTACGGGTTCGAGAACTATGTAGACATGACCTAGAACTATTCTCGGTCAATAACCAATAGCGGAACCTGGATGCCCATATTGGTCCTACATATTCTACGAAGATCTTTATCGGTCAAACCGCATAACAACATATCGTTGTTCCTTTGTCATCGGTATGTTACTTGCCCGAGATTCGATCGCCGGTATCCAATACCTAGTTCAATCTCACATCGCAAGTCTCTTTACTCGCTCCGAATACATCATCTCATAACTAACTCATTAGTTACAATGCTTGCAAGGCTTAGTGATGAGTATTACCGAGAAGGCCCAGAGATACCTCCCATAATCGGAGTGACAAAACCTAATCTCAAATACGCCAACCCAACATGTACCTTTGGAGACACCTGTAGTACCCTTTATAATCACCCAGTTACGCTGGACGCTTGGTAGCACCCAAAGTGTTCCTCCGTAAACGGAGTTGCATAATCTCATAGTTACAGGAACATGTATAAGTCATGAAGAAAGCAATAGCAACATACTAAACGATCATGTGCTAGGCTAACGGAATGGGTCATGTCAATCACATCATTCTCCTAATGATGTGATCCCGCTAATCAAATGACAACTCATGTCTATGGTTAGGAAACTTAACCATCTTTGATTCAACGAGCTAGTCAAGTAGAGGCATACTAGTGACACTATGTTTGTCTATGTATTCACACATGTATTATGTTTCCGTTAATACAATTCTAGCATGAATAATAAACATTTATCATGAAATAAGGAAATAAATAATAACTTTATTATTGCCTCTAGGCATATTTCCTTCAGCCTCCCACTTGCACTAGAGTCAATAATCTAGTTCACATCGCCATGTGATTTAACATCAATAGTTCACATCTATATGTGGTTAACACCCATAGTTCACATCGACATGTGACCAACACCCAAAGGGTTTACTAGAGTCAGAATCTAGTTCACATCGCTATGTGATTAACACCCAAAGAGTACTAAGGTGTGATCATGTTTTGCTTGTGAGATAATTTTAGTCAACGGTCTCTCACATTCAGAGCCGTAAGTATTTTGCAAATTTCTATGTCTACAATGCTCGCACGGAGCTACTCTAGCTAATTGCTCCCACTTTCAATATGTATCCAGATTGAGACTCAGAGTCATCTAGATTAGTGTTAAAACTTGCATCGACGTAACCCTTTACCTTAACCTTTTTCACTTCCATAATCGAGAAACATATCCTTATTCTACTAAGGATAATTTTGACCGCTGTCCATTGATCTACTTCCTAGATCACTATTGCACCCCTTGCCAAGCTTAGTGGTAGGGTATGCAATAGATCCGTACACAAGATGACATACTTTATAGAACCTATGGTTGATGCATAGGAATGACTTTCATTCTCTTTCTATCTTCCGCCGTGGTCGGGTTTTGAGTCTTACTCAATCTCACACCTTGTAACACAGTGCAAGAACTCTTTCTTTGACTGTTCCATTTTGAACTACTTCAAAATCTTGTCAAGGTATGTATTCATTGAAAAACTTATCAAGCCGCCTTGATCTATCTCTATAGATCTTGATGCTCAATATGTAAGCAGCTTCACCGAGGTCTTTCTTTGAAAAACTCCTTTCAAATACTCCTTTATGCTTTGTAGAATAATTCTACATTATTTCCGATCAACAATATGTCATTCACATATACTTATCGTAAATGTTGTAGTGCTCCCACTCACTTTCTTGTAAATACAGGCTTCACCAAAAGTCTCAGATAAAACTATATGCTTTGATCACACTATCAAAGCGCTTATTCCAACTCCTAGATGCTTGCACCAGTCCATAGATGGATCGCTGGAGCTTGCACATTTTGTTAGCACCTTTAGGATTGACAAAACCTTCTGGTTGCATCATATACAACTCTTCTTTAATAAATCCATTAAAGAATGTAGTTTTGACATCCATTTGCCGATTTCATAAATGTGGCAATTGCTAACATGATTCGGACAGACTTAAGCATCGCTACAGTTGAGAAAATCTCATTGTAGTCAACACCTTGAACTTTGTCTAAAACCTTTTTCGACAAGTCTAGCTTTGTAGATAGTAATACTACTATCAGATCCGCCTTCCTCTTGAAGATCCATTTATATAACATGGCTTGCCGATCATCGAGCAACTCAATCAAAGTCCACACTTTGTTCTCATATATGGATCCCATCTCAGATTTCATGGCCTCAAGCCATTTCATGAATCTGGGCTCATCATCGCTTCTCATAGTTCGTAGGTTCATCATGGTCTAGTAACATGACTTCCGAATATGATTACCGTATCACTGTGCGGATCTTACTCCGAAGACCCACGAGGTTTGGTAGCAACTTGATCTGAAGTTTCATGATCATCATCATTAACTTCCTTACTAATTGGTGTAGGAATCATCGAACTGATTTCGTGATGAACTACTTTCCAATAAGGGAGAAGGTACAATTACCTCATCAAGTTCTACTTTCCTCCCACTCACTTCTTTCGAGAGAAACTTTTCTCTAGAAAGGATCCATCTTAGCAACAAATATCTTGCTTTCGGATCTGTGATAGAAGGTGTACCCAATAGTTACCTTTGGGTATTCTATGAAGACGCATTCGATTTGGGTTCGAGCTTATCAGTGAAAACTTTTTCACATAAGCATCACAACTCCAAACTTTAAGAAACGACAGCTTAGGTTTATCGCTAAACCATAGTTCATACGTGTCATCTCAACGGATTTAGATGGTGCCCTATTAAACGTGAATGCAGCTGTCTCTAATGCATAACCCCAAAACGATAGTGGTAAATCGGTAAGATACATCATAGATCGCATTATATCAAAATAAAGTACGTTACGACGCTCGACACACCATAACGTTGTGGTGTTCCAGTGGCGGAGCTGTGAAACTATTCCACATTGTTTTAATTGAAGACCAAACTCAGAACTCAAATATTCATCTCCACGATCAGATCGCAGAAACTTTATTTTCTTGTTACGATGATTTTCCACTTCACTCTGAAATTCTTTGAACCTTTCAACTATTTCAGACTTATGTTTCATCAAGTAGATATACCCATATCTACTCAAATCATCTTGTGAAGGTCAGAAAATAACGATACTTGCCACGAGCATCAACACTCATTGGATTGCATACATCGGTATATATGTGTTATTTCCAACAAGTCAAGAGTTTGTTCCATTGTTCCGAGAACGGAGTTTTAGTCATCTTGCCCAAAAGGCACGGTTCGCAAGCATCAAATGATTCATAACCAAGTGATTCCAAAAATCCATCCTTATGGAGTTTCTTCATGCGCTTTATACCGATATGACTCAAACGGCAGTGCACAAATAAGTTGCACTATCATTATTAACTTTGCATCTTTTGGCATCAATATTATGAATATGCGATCACTACGATCGAGATCCAATAAACTATTTTCATTGGGTGTATGACCATCGAAGGTTTTATTCATTTAAACAGTAACAACAATTATTCTTTGACTTTAAATGAATAAATGCTTTGAAAACTATTTTCATTGGGTGTATGACCATTGAAGGTTTTATTCATGTAAATGTAACAACAATTATTCTTTGACTTTAAATGAATAACCGCTTTGCAATAAACATGATCAAATCATATTCATGCTCAACGCAAACACCAAATAACATTTATTTAGGTTTAACACTAATCCCGAAAGTATAGGAGTAAAGATGATGATCATATCAATCTTGGAACTACTTCCAACACTCATCGCCACTTCCCTTCAACTAGTCTCGCTCATTCTGCAACTCCTGCTTCGAAGTTACTACTCTTAGCAACCTAACCAAGTATCAAATACCGAGGGCTGCTATAAACACTAGTAAAATACACATCAATAATCTGTATATCAAATATACCTTGTTCACTTTGCCATCCTTCTTATCCGCCAAATACTTGGGGTAGTTCCGCCCAAAGGACCAGTTCCATTGCAGCAAAGCACTTAGTCTCGTGCTTAGGTCCAGACTTGGGCTTCTTCACCGAACAGCAACTTGCTTGCCGCTCTTCTTGAAGTTCCCTTTCTTCCTTTGCCCTTTCCTTGAGACTAGTGGTCTTGTCAACCATCAACACTTGATGTTTTTTCTTGATTTCTACCTTCGCCGATTTTAGCATCGCCAAGAGCTCGGGAATTATTTTCGCATCCTTGCATACTATAGTTCATCACGAAGTTCTAGTAACTTAGTGATGGTGACTAGAGAATTCTGTCAATCACTATCTTATCTCGAAGATTAACTCCCACTTGATTCAAGCGATTGAAGTACCTGCATAATCTGAGCACATGCTCACTAGTTGAGCGATTCTCCTCCATCTTTTAGCTATAGAACTTGTTGGAGACTTCATATCTCTCAACTCGGTATTTGCTTGAAATATTAACTTCAATTCCTGAACATCTCATATGGTCCATGACGCTCAAAACGCCTTTGAAGTCCCGATTCTAAGCCGCTAAGTATGGTGCACTAAACTATCAAGTAGTCATCATATTGAGCTAGCCAAACGCTCATAACGCCCGTGATTTGCTCCTGCAATAGGTCTGTCACCTAGCGTGCATTAAGGACATAATTCTTCAGGCAGCAATGAGGATAAACCTCAGATCACGGATCCAATCCGCATCATTGCTACTAACATTTTTCAATACAATTTTCTAGGAACATATCAAAAAACATATAAAAGCATAGGGAAGCAACAACGCGAGCTATTGATCTACAACATAATTTGCAAAATACTACCAGGACTAAGTTCATGATAAATTTAAGTTCAATTAATCATATTATTTAAGAACTCCCACTTAGATGACATCTCTCTAGTCATCTAAGTGATTACGTGATCCAAATCAACTAAACCATGTCCGATCATCACGTGAGATGGAGTAGTTTCAATGGTGAACATCACTATGTTGATCATATCTACTATATGATTCACGCCGACCTTTCGGTCTCCGTGTTCCGAGGCCATATCTGTTATAT
The DNA here is from genome assembly GCA_021605205.1 of Aegilops longissima. Lineage (NCBI taxonomy): Eukaryota > Viridiplantae > Streptophyta > Magnoliopsida > Poales > Poaceae > Aegilops > Aegilops longissima. The sequence goes on along the minus strand of JAHIAM010006467.1, from coordinate 26,661 downwards.
GCTAGGCTCGCCAAGTTTAACTCGAGTATTCCGCTGCAGCAACTGTTTTGCACCCGCTGTAGATGGACGAGAACTTATCACACCCGATCATCACGCGGTGTCTCAGTACTACTTAACTTTGGCAACGGTGCATACCAGTGGAGAACACTTTGATAATTTTAGTGAGAGATCATCTTATAATGCTACCGCCAATCAAAGCAAGATAAGATGCATAAAGGATAAACATCACATGCAATCAATATAAGTGATATGATATGGTCATCATCATCTTGTGCTTGTGATCTCCATCGCCAAGCACCGCCATGATCACCATCGCCACCGCGCGACACCTTGATCTCCATCGAGCATCGTTGTCGCCTCGCCAACTATTGCTTCTACGACTATCGCTACGCTTAGTGATAAAGTAAAGCAATTACATGGCGCTTGCATTTCATACAATAAAGCGACAACCATATGGCTTCCCAGCCATTGTCGATAACTCGTTACAAAACATGATCATCTCATACAATAAAATATAGCATCACGCCTTGACCACATCACATCACAACATGCCCTGCAAAACAAGTTAGACGCCCTCTACTTTGTTGTTGCAAGTTTTACGTGGCTGCTACGGGCTGAGCAAGAACCGCTTACCACGATCAAAACCACAACGATAGTTTGTCAAGTTGGTGCTGTTTTAACCTTCGCAAGGACCGGGCGAGCCACACCTGGTTCAACTAAAGTGAGAGAGAGACACCCGCCGTCACCTTTAAGCAACGAGTGCTCAAGCGGTGAAACCAGTCTCGCGAAGCGTGACGCAGTAATGTCGGTCCGGCCGCTTCATCTCACAATACCGCTGAACCAAAGTATGACATGCTGGTAAGCAGTATGACTTATATCGCCCACAACTCACTTGTGTTCTACTCGCGCACATGACATCAACGATAAAACCAGGCTCGATGCCATCGTTGGGGAACGAGTAATTTCAAAAATTTCTACGCACACGCAAGACCATGGTGATGGCATAGCAACGAGAGGGAGAGTGTCCGTCCACGCACTCGTGAGACCGAAAGCGGAAGCGCTATAACAACGCTGTTGATGTAGTCGACGCCTTCACGATCCGACCGATCCAAGCACCGAACGACGGCACCTCCGAAGTTCAGCACACGCTCAGCTCGATGACGATCCCCGACCCGATCCAGCAAAGTGTCGGGATGAGTTCCACAAGACGACGGCGGCAGGACGATGATGATGCTCCACCGACGCAGGGTTCACTTAAGCTCCGCGACGATATGACTTCACCGGGCGCAGGCTTTCGCTTAAGCCCGCGACGATATGACCAAGTGGAATATGGTGGAGGGGGCACCGTGACACGGCTAAGGAACGATCCGAGATCAACTTGTGTGTCATGGGTGCCCCGCCTCAGATATAAAGGAGCAAGGAGGAGGTGGCCGCCTAGGAGGAGGCGACTATGGGGGGAGTCCTACTCCCACCGAGTAGGACTCTCCTTTCCTAGTAGGAGTAGGAGAGTAGGAAGGAAGGAGGAAGGCGGCTCCCTCCCTAGTCCACCCGGACTAGGCCTTGGGGGCGCGCCTGCCCTAGGCAGCCCCTCTTCTTTCCCTGCAGGGCCCAATAAGGCCCAATACTTCTCCCGGCGAATTCCGTAACTCTCCGCATCTCAAAATACCCAATCATTCGAACCTTCCAACTCCAATATAGTCGCCCAATATATCGATCTTTATGTCTCACCATTTCGAGACTCCTCGTCATGTCCCCGATCTCATCCGACTCAACTCCTTCGTACATCAAAACTCATAAACTCATAATATAACCGCCATCAAACCTTGTTGCAATGGATTCTTACGGGTTCGAGAACTATGTAGACATGACCTAGAACTATTCTCGGTCAATAACCAATAGCGAACCTGGATGCCCATATTGGCTCCTACATATTCTACGAAGATCTTTATCGGTCAAACCGCATAACAACATACTTTTGTTCCTTTGTCATCGGTATATACATTTGCCCGAGATTCGATCGTCGTATCCAATACCTAGTTCAATCTCGCTATCGCAAGTCTCTTTACTCGCTCCAATACATCATCTCATAACTAACTCATTAGTTACAATGCTTGCAAGGCTTAGGTGATGAGTATTACCGAGAAGGCCCAGAGATACCTCTCCCACAATCGGAGGACAAAACCTAATCTCAAATACGCCAACCCAACATGTACCTTTGGAGACACCTGTAGTACTCTTTATAATCACCCAGCATGCTGTGACGCTTGGTAGCACCTAAAGTGTTCCTCCGTAAACGGAGTTGCATAATCTCATAGTTACAGGAACATGTATAAGTCATGAAGAAAGCAATAGCAACATACTAAACGATCATGTGCTAGGCTAACGGAATGGGTCATGTCAATCACATCATTCTCCTAATGATGTGATCCCGTTAATCAAATGACAACTCATGTCTATGGCTAGGAAACTTAACCATCTTTGATTCAACGAGCTAGTCAAGTAGAGGCATACTAGTGACACTATGTTTGTCTATGTATTCACACATGTATTATGTTTCCGGTTAATACAATTCTAGCATGAATAATAAACATTTATCATGAAATAAGGAAATAAATAATAACTTTATTATTGCCTCTAGGGCATATTTCCTTCAACCTGTGGCAACCGCTGGCTTGCCGATGCCCGAGTATCCAGATAACTAGGAGTTAGAAACGGTCAACATTGATGCTCCTCGTAAGGATGTTCCTGTGCTTGATAGGAAGAGGAAGCAGCAGGCTCATGGAGGAGGAGCTGAAAGGCCTTTCAGCAAAGATGACTAAGGCAATGAAGGAGGTGGCCACTGCTATATGAGCAAGAGTGTCGACGCCCACCCCGAGCTCTCCGTCGCCATGGAGTAGATTGCTTCATCCCAGACGCCTCATGGTGCCACCTGCTAGACAACAAAGCCCAATGTGTTGGGTTTTTTTCCATGGAATCGCTTATGTGGTACTCTCGCCGAGGACCTAGCTGGGTAAGTACTACTACTAGTGTTGCTTTTTGCGGTGGCGACGGGCGGCATGATCCTCAACGGCAATGGCGCATAAGGACGATGATGATGATGTATATTTGTGTAGTTAGGGCTTGAAAACAATCTTATGGTCTGTATATTTGGGTGAGGTGGTATATGAACCCTCACGGTGATCCTCATGTGCCCATTTAACTTGTGGTGGTAGGATTACACCCTATTTTGGATGTGGTGGTAGGATGACACCAAAGTAGTGGTAGGTTGGACTTGCTATGATCATGCATGCTTACTAATGCTCTTCTACTCCATTGCTTGATCTTAGAGTTCTTCATTTCTTGTTGTTTGTGTGTTCCAACGCTAGTTGCTTCAACTTACTATTCATTTGCACCGCTAGGGCAAGTGGTATGCGTGTGTTCCAAGGAGAGTTCTAGGGCTTTACAATTATGGGAAGCTTAAACCAACAGGTTATGGTGGTACAACGACGGCGGCCACATAGGGTTTAAGACTAGGCATGCGTAAGATGCTTACTCCAAGTATGTACGAGAGTAGTCACGTGAGCAAGGTTGAGATTGGCAAGGTGGATCGTCTGTTAGGGCTGAAGAACTTCATCATCTTCGCCCAGCTTCAACGTAATTGCAATGTTGTGGCTTTGGTGTGCTCAAGCAGATCGTGTAAGGTGTAGTAGTTTTGGTAAGCTCACCAAATAGGGTACAAGGTGAGCACAACTCTATGCTCGATGTAACCAAAGAGCATGCACTCATCCGACCACATAGAATGTGAGCAACCAAATGTGGTGCGCAGAGGCGCCGCACGATGTAGAGAGGATATGCAGCAACCAATCAACATGCGATGTTGGTATTTTGCCCAAGATATGCTCAACCAGACTCTAACCGGGACAAGTATGCAAATGGAAAAAATGATGTAAGCAACCAAATGCGCCCTAAATGTGAGATCTCATACATGAAAAATGTTTCACTTTTATTTTTAGCATCCGCGCTGCTGTTAGCTTTTTTAAAATGTTGTGCTGCCTACATATTCATAGGAGCTTGTTAGTTGTAGTAGCTATCTAATTTCTATTTGTAGTGCAGGAGGTCGTGATCGAATCCTCGCCTAGCATTATTATTTTTATGTATATATTTCATCGGGCGAACTGACCAATCCCTCCAATGAAATGAATGTGGCTTTCGTGATAAGGCAAATCCTTCGTTGGATACAACCAACATATTGAATCTTTCTGGGTCTAAGGAAATGTAATCTAAGAGCACATATAAACCGTGCTCTGTAAGATCCATTCGATGTAGACCAATGCTCGAGACAAGTAGCTCCTATCACAAAAATATTTTGCAACAGGTTTGAAGAAGAAAAGCATGGCTCCTAGGGTCCAAACATTTGCTTGGCGCTTTTTAGGCGTGTCTCCCTACAAAAGCTAAGGCAGATTTTCTGTCCACATTAGCACTTTATGCTCCAGATGCAATGTTGAACAAGATGATATTCACTTGTTCTTTCTCCGTCCATTTGCAAGAGCTGTTTGGTTTGCTTTCCCGTGGTTTATTAGAATTGATACTTTGGTTACTCAGCATGCTACCATTCAAAATATTGTTCATGCTCTTGCATCTATGAATCATCCTAATGCCAACATTTCTAATATTTTCACCTTCTTATGGTGTCTTTCGAAAACAAGGAATGATGCTCTTTTCGTAATAAACTGCCCCCCACCCCCCACATCAAATTTGGACCGCTTTTGTTGAAACGCTGCAGAAAATTAAAATTTTCCACGGTTTCACCAAGATCCATCTATGAGTTCATCTAGCAACGAGTCATGGAGAGTGATTGCATCTACATACCACTTGTAGATCACAGGCGAAGCGCTCAATGGAACGGGATGATGGAGTCGCATCTACCGTGATTCAGATCACCGATGACCTAGTGCTGAACGGACAGCACCTCCGCTCAACACACGCACGGAGCGGATGACGCCTCCTCCTTCTTGATCCAGCAAGGGGAAGGAGAGGTTGATGATGATCCAGCAGCACGACGGCATGGTGGTGGATGCAGCAGAACTCCGGCAGGCTTCGCCAAGCAACCACGGAGGAGGAGGAGGTGTTGCAGGAGGAGGGAGGCCAGTGGCTTATGGGTGCGCCACCCCTCCCTCCTCTCCCTTTATATAGCAAGAGAGGGGAGGAGCAGCCTTGCCTCTTCCTCCAAGGAAGGGGTGCGTCCAAGAGGGGGAGGAGTCCATCTCCCCAAGGCACCCTGAGGTGCCTTCCCTTTAGGACTCTCCCTTTTTTATATCTTGGCGATGGGCTCTTAGCTGGTGCCCTGGCCCATATAGGCCAAGGCGCACCCCTACAGCCCATGTGGCCCCGGCAGGTGGACCCCTGCGTGGACCCCGGACTTTCGCACTCCCATAATAATATGATAACGCCAAACTTTTCCCACACCAAAATAAGACTTCCTATATATAAATCTTTACCTCCGACCATTCCGAACTCCTCGTGACGCCTGGATCTCATCCGGACTCAACAACATTCGTTTGCTGCATACTCATATTCATACAACCCTAGGCCACCGAACCTTATGTGTAGACCCTACGGGTTCGGAGACATGCGATATGACCGAGACAGCTCTCGGGCAATAACCAACAGCGGATCTCGATACCCATGTTGGTTCTACATGCACCTCGATGATATCATCGGATGAACCACGATGTCGAGGATTCAATCAACCTCAGATACTATTCCCTTTGTCAATCGGTATTTTACTTGCCCCAGATTCGATCGTCAGATCCCGATACCTCGCTCAATCTCGCTGCCGCAAGTCACTTTACTCAGACGTAATGATGATCCCGTGACCAAACACTTGGTCACTTTGAGCTCATTATGATGATGCACTACCGAAAGGGGCCCAGTGATACCTCTCCGTCATACGGAGGACAAATCCCGGCCTCGATCCGGTCAACCCAATGACACTTTTGGAGATACCTGTAATGCACCTTCATAGTCACCCAGCCATTGCCAGGACGCTTGGTACACCCAAAGCACTCCTACGGTATCCGGAGTTACACGATCTCATGGTCTAAGGAAGAGATACTTGACATTGGAAAAGCTCTAGCAAAACGAACTACACGATCTTGTGCTATGCTTAGATTGTCTTGTCCATCACATCATTCTCCTAATGATGTGATACCGTTATCAATGACATCCAATGTCCATAGTCAGAGAAACCATGACTATCTGTGATCAACGAGCTAGTCAACTAGAGGCTCACTAGGGACATATTGTGTTCTATGTATTCACACGTATTACGATTTCCTGGATAATACAATTATAGCATGAATAAAAGACAATTATCATGAACAAGGAAATATAATAATAATACTTTTATTATTGCCTCTAGGGCATATTTCCAACAGTCTCCCACTTGCACTAGAGTCAATAATCTAGTTACATTGTGATGAATCTAACACCCATAGAGTTCTCGTGTTGATCATGTTTTGCTCAAGGAAGAGGTTTAGTCAACGGATCTGCGATATTCAGATCCGTATGCACTTTGCAAATTTCCATGTCCCCATCTTGAACAATTTCACGAATGGAGTTGAAGCGACGCTTGATGCCTGGTCTTCTTGTGAAACCCGGCTCCTTGGCAAGTGCAATAGCTCCAGTGTTGTCAAGAGTTTGATCGGCTCCGACGCATTGTGTATGACTCCTAGGTCGGTGATGAACTCTTCACCCAAATTGCTTCATGTGCTGCCTCCCGAGGCTGCTATGTACTCCGCTTCACATGTAGATCCCGCCACGACGCTTCTTGCAGCTGCACCAGCTTCCCTTCCACCATTTAACATATACACATATCCGGTTTGTGACTTTGAGTCATCCAGATTCTGGTCGAAGCTAGCATCGACGTAACCTTTTACGACGAGCTCTTCGTCACCTCCATAAACGAGAAACATGTCCTTTGTCCTTTTCGTACTTCAGATATTCTTGACCATGTCCAGTGTTCCTTGTCGGATTACTTTGGTACCTTCCTACCAAACTTACGGCAAGGTTTACATCAGGTCCGTACACAAAGATGGCATACATAATAGATCCTATGGTGAGGCATAGGGATTACACTCATCTCTTCTTTATCTTTTGTCATGGTCGGGCATTGAGCCGAGCTCAATTTCACACCTTGCAAAACAGGCAAGAACCCTTTCTTGACTGATCCATTTTGAACTTCTTCAAAATCTTATCAAGGTATGTGCTTTGTGAAAGACCTATGAGGCGCCTCGATCTATCCCTATAGATTCGATGCCTAATATGTAAGCAGCTTCTCCAAGGTCCTTCATTGAAAACTCTTATTCAAGTAGGCCTTAATGTTGTCCAAAAGTTCTATATCATTTCCCATCAAAAGTATGTCATCTACATATAATATGAGAAATGCTACAGAGCTCCCACTCACTTTCTTGTAAACGCAGGCTTCCCATAAGTCTGATAAACCCAAACGCTTTGATCATCTCATCAAAGCGTAATGTTCCAACTCCGAGATGCTTGCACCAGCCCATAAATGGATTGCTGAGCTTGCATACCTTGTTAGCATTCTTAGGGTCGATAAAACCTTCCGCTGCATCATATACAGCTCTTCCTTAAGATAACCGCTAAGAATGCTGTTTTGATGTCCATCTGCCATATCTCATAATCATAGTATGCAATTGCTAACATGATTCGGACGGACTTAAGCTTCGCCACGGAGAGAAAGTCTCATCGTAGTCAATCCCTTGAACTTGTCGATAACCCTTAGCGACAAGTCGAGCTTTATAGATGGTAACATTACCATCCGCGTCTCGCCTTCTTCTTAAAGATCCATTTGTTTTCAATTGCTCACGATCATCCGCAAGTCTGCCAAAGTCCATACTTTGTTTTCATACATGGATCCTATCTCGGATTGCATGGCTTCAAGCCATTTGTTGGAATCTGGCCCGCCATCGCTTCTTCATAGTTCAAGGTTCGCCGTTGTCTCAACAACATGATTTCCGTGACAGGGTTGCTGCATTCACTCGTGCGTAACGTGTCCTAGTGGACCTACGAAGTTCAAGAGCAACTTGATCCAAGCACCTTGATCATCATCATTAATTTCTCTCCAGTTGTGTAGGCACCACAAGAACATTTTCCGAGCTGCACTACTTTCCCGTTCAAGAGGTAGTACTTCATCGAAGTTCTACTTTCCTCCCACTTACTCCTTTCGAGAGAAACTTTTTCCGTAAAGGATCCGCTCTGGCAACAAAGATCTTGCCTTCGGATCTAAGGTAGAAGGTATACCCAATGGTTTTTAGGGTATCCTATGAAGACGATTTTCCGACTTGGGTTCGAGCAAAGTTGAAGTTTCTTGACATAAGCATCGCGATCCCCAAACTTTTAGAAACGATACTTAGGTTTCTTCCCAAACCATAATTCATACGTGTCGCCTCAACGGATTTAGAGGGTGCCCTATTTAAAGTGAATGTAGCTGCTTCTAGAGCGAGCCCCAAAATGATAGCTGTAAATCAGAAGAGACATCATAGATCGCACCATATCCAATAGAGTGCGACACGACGCTCGACACACCGCTATTACCGAGGTGTTCCAAAGTGGCGTGAGTTGTGAAACGATTCCACGCTTCCTTAAGTGTGTACCAAATTGCTGACTTAAATATTCTCCTCCACGATCTGATCGCAAGAATTTTATCTTTCGTCACGTTGATTCTCTACTTCATTCTGAAATTCTTGAACATTTCAAAGGTCTCGCACTTGTGTTTCATCAAGTAGACATACCCATATCTACTCAAGTCATCGTGAGAGTGAGAACATAACGATATCCTCCCATGAGCCTCAACACTCATTGGACCGCACACATCGGTATGTATGATTTCCAATAAGTTGGTTGCTCGCCCATTGTTCCGAGAACGGAGTCTTGGTCATCTTGCCCATGAGGCATGGTTCGATGTGTCAAATGATTCATAATCGAGAGACTCTAAAAGTCCATCAGATGGAGCTTCTTCATGCGCTTGACACCAATGTGACCAATATGCAAAGGCACAAGTATGTGGGACTATCGTTATCAACTTTACATCTTTTGGTATTCACACTATGAAAACATGTGTAACATTACGTTCGAGATTCATTAAGAATAAACCATTGACCATCGAAGCATGACCATAAAACATTTCTCTCATATAAATAGAACAACCATTATTCTCGGATTTAAATGAGTAGCCATCTCAGATTAAACGAGATCCTGATACAATGTTCATGCTCAAACTTGGTACTAAATAACAATTATTGAGGTTTAAAACTAACTCGTGAGGTAAATGTAGAGGTAGCGGTCGACGGTGATCACATCGACCTTGAACCAATCCCGACGCCAAGATCGTCACCTCGCCCTTCGCCAGCCTCCGCTTATTCCGCAGCTCCTGCCGTGAGTTACATATATGAGCAACGGCACCGTATCAAATACCCAGGAGTTACTACAGTAATCGTAAGGTACACATCAATTACATGTATATCAAATATACCTTTAGTGTTGTCGGCCTTCTTGTCCGCTAAGTATTTGGGGCAGTTCCGCTCAAGTGACCTTCCTTTGCAATAAAAGCACTCTCCCGTGCTTGGGGCCATTCTTGACTTCTTCCCGCAAATCGGTTTATCGGCCGCAACATCCTTGCCATTCCTTCTTGAAGTTCTTCTTTCCTTGCCCTTCTTGAACTTAGTGGTTTTATTGACCATCAACACTTGATGCTCCTTCTTGATTTATATCACGACTTCAGATTGAAAATACTTCAGAATAGTTTTCACCATCCCCTGATATTGTAGTTCATCACAAAGCTCTTGTAGCTTGGTGGGAGCGATCAAGGATTCTGTCAATGACCGCCTCGTCCGAGAGGTTAATGTCCAGTGATGGACAAGCGGTTGTGCAACCTGCATTTTGAGTATGTGCTCACCGATGTAACTATTTTCCTCCATCTTACAACCAGAGAACTTGTCGGAGACTTCATATCTCTCGACCCGGCATGAGCTTGGAAAACTAGTTTCAGCTCCTCGAACATCTCATATGCTCCGTGTCGCCAAAACGCTTTTGGAGCCCCGGTTCTAAGCTGTAAAGCATGCCGCGACCGAACGAGGGAGTAATCATCAAGACGAGACTGCTGCCGCTCATAACGCCTTGGTTCTTCTCGATGCTTCACCTAGCGGTGCTTCTAGGACATATTGTTTCCGCAGCTATGAGGACAATCTCAAGTTCCGGACCCAGTCCAATAGTTGCTGCCATCATCTTTCAGCTTGGTTTTCTAGGAACGCTGAAGTTCATGGTGACATGAGCGCTGGCCATTTGATCTACAAGACATTTTGCAAAGATTTTAGACTATTGTTCATGATAATAAAGTTCATCTAATCAAATTATTTAATGAACTCCCACTCAGATTTGACATCCTCTAGTCATCTAAGTGATACATGATCCGAAGTCGACTAGGCTGTGTCCGATCATCACGTGAGACGGACTAGTCATCGCCGGTGAACATCTCCATGTTGATCGTGATCTTCCATACGACTCATGTTCGACCTTTCGGTCTCTTGTGTTCCGAGGCCATGTTTGTACATGCTAGGCTCGCTGGTTAACCTAAGTGTATTGCATGTAAAACTGTCTTACACCCGTTGTATGTGAACGTAAGGATCTATCACACCGATCATCACGTGGTGTCAAACTATTTAACTTTAGCAACGGTGCACAGTTAGGAGAATACTTTTGAAATTGTTATGAGGGATCATCTTATTTACTACCGTCGCTCTAAGTAAACAAGATGCATAAACATAATAAGCATCACATGCAATTATATATAGTAGTGACATGATATGGCCAATATCATATAGCCCTGATCTCCATCTTCGGGCTCCATGATCATCCTGTCACCGCATGACACCATGATCTCCATTATCATGATCTCCATCATCGTGTTCATGAAGTTGTCACGCCAACGACTACTTCTACTTCTATGGCTAACGCGCTTAGCAATAAAGTAAAGTAATTCACATATGCTCTTCAATGACACGCAGGTCATACAAAATTAAAGACAACTCCTATGTATCTCTGCCGTTGTCATACTCATCGACATGCAAGTCGTGATTCCTATTACAAGAACATGATCTCATACATCACATATATCATTCATCGCTCATCACAACTTTGGCCATATCATATCATTAAAACACTTGCTGCAAAAACAAGTTAGACGCCCTCAATTGTTGTTGCTTTTACGGGCTGCAATAGGGTTCTAGCAAGAACGCTTTTCACCTACGGAAAGCCACAACGTGATTTGTCAACTTCTATTTACCCTTCATAAGGACCCTTTCATCGAATCCGCCCAACTAAAGTGGAGAGACAGACACCGCTAGCCACCTTATGCAACTAGTGCATGTCACCGGTGGAACCAGTCTCACGAAGCGCACGTAAGGTCGGTCCGGGCTTTATCCCACAATGCCGCTGAAGCAAGATAAGACTAATAGCGGCAAGAAAGTTGACAACATCTACGCCCACAACAAATTGTGTTCTACTCTGCAATAGAGAACCACGATACACCTAGCTCATGATGCCACTGCTGGGGAACATTGTAGAAAATTAAAAATTCCTACGGTTTCACCAAGATCCATCTATGAGTTCATCTAGCAACGAGTCATGGAGAGTGATGTTGGGGAACGAGTAATTTCAAAAATTCCACGCACACGCAAGATCATGGTGATGCATAGCAACGAGAGGGGAGAGTGTCCACGCACTGTGAGACCGAAAGCGAAGCGCTATGACAACGCGGTTGATGTAGTCGCACGCCTTCACGATCCGACCGATCCAAGTATCGAACGCACGCACCTCCGTGTTCCGGCACACGCTCAGCTCGATGACGATCCCCGACTCGATCCAGCAGGGTGTCGGGATGAGTTCGGCAGCACGACGGGTGCAGTGACGATGATTATGTTTCATCGCGCAGGCTTCGCCTAAACTCCGCGACGACACGACCGAGGTGGAATATGGTGGAGGGGGGCACCGACACGGCCAAGGAACGATCCGTGAGATCAACTTGTGTGTCCTAGGGTGCCCCTCGCCTCATATATAAAGGCAGCAAGTGCGGCCGGCCCTAGGAGGAGGCGCCGAGGAGTCCTACTCCCACCAGAGTAGGACTCCCTTTCCTAGTTGGATTAGGACTTGGGGAGGAAAGGAAGGGGCGCGCCCCACCTTCCTTGTCCTATTCGGACTAGAGGGGAGGCGCGCTGCCTGCCTCGGCCAGCCCTCCTCTTCTCCCTCATGGCCCACTAAGGCCCATTAACCCCGGAGGGTTCCGTAACCTCAGTGTTCCGTAAAATCCCGATTTCACCCGAACTATTCCAAGTCCAAACATAGGCTTCCAATATATCAATCTTTATGTCTCGACCATTTCGAGACTCTCGTCATGTCCGTGATCACATCCGGACTCAACAAACTTCGTACATCAAAACTCATAAAACTGTCATCGTAACGTTGTTGCGCAAGGATTTTCACGTTCGAGAACTATGTAGACATGACCTAGAACTATTCTCGTCAATAACCAATAGTGGAACCTGATGTTCATATTGGTTCCCACATTCTCACGAAGATCTTTATCGGTCAAACCGTGATAACAACATATGTTGTTCCTTTGTCATCGGTATGTTACTTGCCCGAGATTCGATCGTTCAGATTCAATACCTAGTTTAATATCGCTATCAAGCAAGTCTCTTTACTCGTCTAATACATCATTTCATAACTAACTCATTAGTTACAATGCTTGCAAGGCTTAGGTGATGAGTATTACCGAGAAGGCCCAGAGATACCTCTCCGACAATCGGAGTGACAAAACCTAATCTCAATTATGCCAACTCAACATATACTTTTGAGACACCTGTAGAGTACCTTTATAATCACCCAGCCATGCCAGACGCTTTGTAGCACACAAAGTGTTCCTCCAAAAACGGAGTTGCATAATCTCACAGTTGCAGAACTTTGTATAAGTCATGAAGAAAGCAATAGCAACATACTAAACGCATCAAGTGCTAAGCTAACGGAATGGGTCAAGTCAATCACATCATTCTCCTAATGATGTGATCCCATTAATCAAATGACAACACATGTCTATGGTTAGGAAACATAACCATCTTTGATCAATGAGCTAGTCAAGTAGAGGCATACTAGTGACATTATGTTTGTCTATGTATTCACACATGTATCATGTTTCCGTTAATACAATTCTAGCATGAATAATAAACATTTATCATGATATGAGGAAATAAATAATAACTTTATTATTGCCTCTAGGGCATATTTCCTTCAGCCTCCCACTTGCACTAGAGTCAATAATCTAGATTACACAAGAATGATTCTAACACCCATGGAGTCTTGGTGCTGATCATGTTTTGCTCGTGAGAGAGGCTTAGTCAACGGTTCTGCAACATTCAGATCCGTATGTATCTTGCAAATCTCTATGTCTCCCACTTGGACTTGGTCCCGAATGGAATTGAAGCGCCTCTGATGTGCTTGGTCCTCTTGTGAAATCTGGATTCCTTTGCCAAGGCAATTGCACCAAGATTGTCACAGAAGATCTTCATTGGTACCTATGCACTAGGTATAACACCTAGATCGGAAATGAACTCCTTCATCCGCATTCTTCATTTGCTGCTTCCAAGCAGCTATGTACTCCGCTTCACATGTAGATCCCGCCACGACGCTTTGTTTAGAACTGCACCAACTTACAGCTCCACCGCTTAATAAAAATACGATCCGGTTTGCGATTTAGAATCGTCTGATCAGTGTCAAAGCTTGCATCGACGTAACCCTTTACGACAAGCTCTTTGTCACCTCCATAAACGAGAAACATATCCTTAGTCCTTTTCAGGTATTTCAGATATTCTTGACCGCTTCCAATTGATCCACTCTCGATTACTTTGGTACCTCCCGCTAAGCTAATAGCAAGGCACACATCAGGTCCGGTACACAAGATTGCATACATGATAGAGCCTATGGCTGAAGCATAGGAACTCCTTTCATTTTCTCTCTATCTTTTGCAGCGGTCGGGCATTGAGTCTGACTCAATCTTACACCTTGTAATACAGCAAAACCCTTTCTTTGCCTCGATCCATATTGAACTTTTTCAAGACTTTATCAAGGTATGTGCATTGTGAAAGTCCAATCATGCCGTTGATCTATCTCTATAGATCTTGATGCCCAATATGTAAGCAGCTTCACCGAGGTCCTTCATTGAAAAACTTTTATTCAAGTATCCTTTATGCTATCCAGAAATTCTATATCATTTCCAATCAACAATATGTCGCCCACATATAATATTAGAAATGCTACAGAGCTCCCACTCACTTTCTTGTAAATACAGGCTTCTCCAAAAGTCTCAGATAAAACCATATGCTTTGATCACACTATCAAAGCGCTTATTCCAACTCCGAGAGGCTTGCACCGCACCATAGATTGATCGTTGAGCTTGCACACTTTGTTAGCTTCCTTAGATCGACAAAACCTTCCGTTGCATCATATACAACTCTTCTTCCGTAAATCCATTCAGTAAATGCAGTTTTGACATCCATCCGCCATATTTCATAATCATAAAATGCGCGATTGCTAACATGATTCGACAGACTTAAGCATCGCCACGGGTGAGAAGGTCTCATCGTAGTCAACTCCTTGAACTTGTCAAAACCTTTTGCAACAAGTCGAGCTTTGTAAACAAAGAATATTACCATCAGCCACCTTCTTCTTGAAAATCCATTTATTCTCTATTGCTTGTCGATCATCGCAAGTCAACCAAAGTCCACACTTTGTTCTCATACATGGATCCCATCTCAGATTTCATGGCTTCAAGCCATTTTATGAATCTGGGCTCACCATCGCTTCTTCATAGTTCGAGGTTCACCATGATCTAGTATCATGACTTCTAGAATAGGATTACCTACCACCAGTGCGGATTTTACTCGTTGATCTACGGTTCAAGAATAACTTGATCTGAAGTTTCATGATCATCATCATTAACTTCCTCACTAACTGTGTAGGTGTCACAGAACCGATTTCGTGATGAACTACTTTCCAATAAGGAGCTGGTACTGTTACCTCATCAAGTTCTACTTTCCTCCCACTCACTTCTTTCGAGAGAAACTCTTCTCTAGAAAGGATCCATTCTTGGCAACGAATGTCTTGCCTTCGGATCTGTGATAGAAGGTGTACCCAATTGTCTCCTTTGGGTATCCTATGAAGACACATTTTTCCGATTTGGATTCAAGCTTATCAGGTTGAAGCTTTTTCACATAAGCATCGCAACCCCAAACTTTCAGAAATGACAACTTTGGTTTCTTGCCAAACCATAGTTCATAAGGTGTCGTCTCAACGGATTTTGATGGTGCCCTATTTAACGTGAATGCAGCCGTCTCTAAAGCATAACCCCAAAACGATAGCGGTAAATCGGTAAGAGACATCATAGATCGCACCATATCTAGTAAAGTACGATTACGACGTTCGGACACACCATTACGCTGTGGTGTTCCGTGTGGTGGAGTTGCTAAACTATTCCGCATTGTTTCAAATGTAGACCAAACTCAGAACTCAAATATTCTCCTCAACGATCAGATCAGAGAAACTTTATTTTCTTGTTACGATGATTTTCAACTTCACTCAAATTCTTTGAACTTTTCAAATGTTTCAGATTTATGCTTCATTAAGTAGATATACCCGATTCGCTTAAATCATCTGTGAAGGTGAGAAAATAACGATATCCGCCACGAGCTTCAACATTCATCGGACCACATACATATGTATGTATGATTTCCAACAAATCTGTTGCTTTCTCCATAGAACCGAGAATGGTGTTTTAGTCATCTTGCCCATGAGGCACGGTTCGCAAGTACCAAGTGATTCATAATCAAGTGGTTCCAAAAGTCCATCAAGATGGAGTTTCTTCATGCGCTTTACACCGATATGACCTAAACGGCAAGCCACAAATAAGTTGCACTATCATTATCAACTCTGCATCTTTTGGCTTCGACATTATGAATATGTGTATCACTACTATCGAGATTTAATAAGAATAGACCACTCTTCAAGGGTGCATGACCATAAAAGATATTACTCATAAATAGAACAACCATTATTCTCTCGATTTAATGAATAACCGCCTCGCATCAAACAAGATCCAGATATAATGTTCATGCTCAACGCCGCACCAAATAACAATTATTTAGGTCTAAAACTAATCTCGAAGGTAGATGTAGAGGTAGCGTGTCAATCACGATCACATTGACTTTGGAACCGCTTTTCCCACGCCAGATCGTCACCTCGCCCTTGGCAAGGCTCGCTTATTCCAGTAGTCCCTGCTTCGAAGTTGCAAATATTAGCAATGTAACCAGATCAAATACCCAAGTGCTATCATGAGCTCTAGTAAGGTACACATCAATAACATGTATATCACATATACCTTTGTTCACCTTGCCATCCTTCTTATCCGCCAAATACTTGGGGCAGTTCCGCCTCAAAGGACCAGCTTGCTTGCAGAGAAGCACTCAGCTTCAGGCTTAGGTCCAGACTTGGTTTTTTTTCTTGAGCAGCAACTTGCTTGCTGTTCTTCTTAAAGTTCCCTTCTTCTTCCCTTTGCCCTTTTTCTTGAAACTAGTGGTCTTGTTGACCATCAACACTTGATGCTCCTTCTGATTTCTACCTCCGCATATTTTAGCATCATAAGAGCTCGGAAGTGTCTTGTTCATCCCTTGCATATTATAGTTCATCACGAAGCTCTTGTAGCTTGGTGGCAGTGATTGGAGAATTATGTCAATGACACTATCATCCGAAGATTAACTCCCAGCTTGAATCAAGTGATTATTATACCGCATATTTTGAGTATATGCTCACCGACGTAACTATTCTCTCCATCTTGCAGCTATAGAACTTATTGGAGACTTCATATCTCTCAATCCGGCATTTGCTTGAAATATTAACTTCAACTCCTGGAACATCTCATATGCTCCATGACGCTCAAAACGCCGTTGAAGACCCGGTTCTAAGCCGTAGCATGGCACACTGAACTATAGAGTAGTCATCCGCTTTGCTCGCCAGACGCTCACAACTTCGGCGTTGTTCTGCAGCAGTTCGCACCCAGCCGGTGCTTCCAGGACGAATTCTTCTATGCAGCAATGAGGATAATCTCAAGTTACGGACCCAGTCCGTAATTGCTACCATCATCTTTCAACTTTGCTTTCTCAAGGAACGCATTAAAATTCAACGGAACAACAACACGAGCCATCTATCTACAACAAACATAGATAAGCAAAATACTATCAGTAGCTAAGTTCATGATAAATTTAAGTTCAATTAATCATATTATTTAAGAACTCCCACTTAGATGACATCTCTCTAGTCATCTAAGTGAACACGTGATCCAAATCAACTAAACCATAACCCATCATCACGTGAGATGGAGTAGTTTTCAATGGTGAACATCACTATGTTGATCATATCTACTATATGATTCACGCCGACCTTTCGGTCTCCGTGTTCCGAGGCCATATCTGCATATGCTAGGCTCGCCAAGTTTAACCTAAGTATTCGCTGGTGCAAAACTGGCTTGCACCCGCTGTAGATGGACGAGAGCTTATCACACCCGATCATCACGTGGTGTCCGGGCACTAAAACTTTGGCAACGGTGCATACTAGGAGAACACTTCTTGATAATTAGTGAGAGATCATCTTAAAATGCTACCGCCAATCAAAGCAAGATAAGATGCATAAAGGATAAACATCACATGCAATCAATATAAGTGATATGATATGGCCATCATCATCTTGTGCTTGTGATCTCCATCTCAAAGCACCGCCATGATCACCATCGCCACCGGCGCCGACACCTTGATCTCCATCGTAGCATCGTTGTCGCCTCGCCAACTATTGCTTCTATGACTATCGCTACCGCTTAGTGATAAAGTAAAGCAATTACATGGCGCTTTGCATTTCATACAATAAAGCGACAACCATATGGTTCCCGCCAGTTGCCGATAACTCGTTACAAAACATGATCATCTCATACAATAAAATATAGCATCACGCCTTAACCATATCACATCACAACATGCCCCGCAAAAACAAGTTAGACGCCCTCTACTTTGTTGTTGCAAGTTTTACGTGGCTGCTACGGGCTGAGCAAGAACCGTTTTACCTACACATCAAAACCACAACGATAGTTTGTCAAGTTGGTGTTGTTTTAACCTTCGCAAGGACCGGCGAGCCACACTCGGTTCAGCTAAAGTGAGAGAGACGACACCCGCCACCACCTTTTAAGCAACGAGTGCTCAGAGCGGTGAAACCAGTCTCGATAAGCGACGCTGCTAATGTCGGTCCGGGCCGCTCATCTCACAATACCGCCAACCAAAGTATGACATGCTGGTAAGCAGATGACTTGTATCGCCCACAACTCACTTGTGTTCTACTCGCATATAACATCAACGATAAAACCAGGCTCGATGCCACTGTTGGGGAACATAGTAATTTCAAAAATTCCTACGCACACGCAAGATCATGGTGATGCATAGCAACGAGAGGAGAGTGTGTCCACGCACTGTGAGACCAAAGCGAAGCATTATGACAACGCTGTTGATGTAGTCAGACGCCTTCACGATCCGACCGATCCAAGTACCGAACGACGGCACCTCCGTTCTCGCACACGCTCAGCTCGATGACGATCCCCTGACTCGGATCCAGCAGGTGTCGGGATGAGTCTCCACAAGACGACGCGCAGGACGATGATGATGTTCTCATCGTGCAGGGCTTCGCCTAAAACTCCGCGACGACATGACCGAGGTGGAATATGGTGGAGGGGGCACCGACACGGCTAAGGAACGATCCGTGAGATCAACTTGTGTGTTCTAGGGTGCCCCTGCCCCCTGTGAGATATAAAGGAGCAAGGGGGTGCGGCCGGCCCTAGGAGGAGGCGCTGAGGAGGAGTCCTACTCCCACCGAGTAGGACTCCCTTTCCTAGTTGGATTAGGACTTGGGGGAGAAAGAGGAAGGGCGCCACCCCCCCCTTCCTTGTCCTATTCGGACTAGAGGAGGGGGCGCGCCTGCCCTCCGGCCGGCCCTCCTTCTTCTCCCTCATGGCCCACTAAGGCCCATTAACCCCGGAGGGTTCCGTAACTCCCGTGTTCCGGAAAATCCCGATTTCACCCGAACTATTCAAGTCCAAACATAGGATTCCAATATATCAATCTTTATGTCTCGACCATTTTGAGACTCCTCGTCATGTCCGTGATCACATCCGGACTCCAAACAAACTTCGCACATCAAAACTCATAAACTGCTCATCGAACGTTGTTGCATGGATTCTACGGTTCGAGAACTATGTAGACATGACCTAGAACTATTCTCGGTCAATAACCAATAGTGGAACCTGGATGTTCATATTGGTTCCTACATTTTCTACGAAGATCTTTATCGTCAAACCGCATAACAACATACGTTGTTCCCTTTGTCATCGGTATGTTACTTGCCCGAGATTCAATCGCCGGTATCCAATACCTAGTTTAATCTCATATCGCAAGTCTCTTTACTGCTCCATAATACATCATTTCATAACTAACTCATTAGTTACAATGCTTGCAAGGCTTAGGTGATGAGTATTACCGAGAAGGCCCAGAGATACCTCTCCCATAATCGGAGTGACAAAACCTAATCTCAATTATGCCAACTCAACATATACTTTTGAGACACATGTAGAGTACCTTTATAATCACCCAGTTACGCCAGACGCTTGGTAGCACACATAGTGTTCCTCCGTAAATGGGAGTTGCATAATCTCATAGTTGCAGGAACTTTGTATAAGTCATGAAGAAAGCAATAGCAACATACTAAACGATCAAGTGCTGCTAACGGAATGGGTCAAGTCAATCACATCATTCTCCTAATGATGTGATCCCATTAATCAAATGACAACACATGTCTATGGTTAGGAAACATAACCATCTTTGATCAATGAGCTAGTCAAGTAGAGGCATACTAGTGACATTATGTTTGTCTATGTATTCACACATGTATCATGTTTCCTTAATACAATTCTAGCATGAATAATAAACATTTATCATGATATGAGGAAATAAATAATAACTTTATTATTGCCTCTAGGGCATATTTCCTTCAAGTGATTGCATCTACATACCACTTGTAGATCAAGGTAAGGAAGCGCTCAATGGAACGGGGATGATGGAGTCAGATCACTGTGATTCAGATCACCGATGACCTAGTGCTGAACGGACAGCACCTCTGCTCAACACACGACGGAGCGGATGATGTCCTCCTTCTTGATCCAGCAAGGGGAAGGAGAGGTTGATGATGATCCAGCAACATGACGGGCGTGGTGGTGGATGCAGCAGATCTCCCAGCAGGCTTCGCTAAGCAACCACGGAGGAGGAGGAGGTGTTGCAGGAGGAGGAGGCGCCAGGGCTTATGGAGCGGCCACCCTCCCTCCCCTCCCTTTATATAGGTGCAAGAGATGGAGGGCTTAGCCTTGCCCCTTCCTCCAAGGAAGGGGTGCGGCTTAAGAGGGGGAGGAGTCCATCTCCCCAAGGCACCCCGGAGGTGCCTTCCCTTTAGGACTCCCTCCTTTTCTTATCTCTTGGCTTATGGGCTTCTAGCTGGTGCCCTGGCCCATATAGGCCAAGGCGCACTTCAACAGCCCATGTGGCCCCCTGGCAGGTGGACCTCCCCGTGGACCCCGGACCCCTTCTAAGACTCCATGCACAATACATCGATAACGCCGAAACTTTTCCCATGACAATCAAAATAAGACTTCCTATATATAAATCTTTACCTCCGACCATTCCGAAATCCTCGTGGACGTCTCATGATCTCATACGGACCCAACAACATTCTGTTTGCTGCATACTCATATTCATACAACCTCAGCGCCACCGAACCTAGTGTGTAGACCCTACGGGTTCGGGAGACATGCATACATGACCGAGATGGTTTTCGCACAACCAACAGCGGATCTCGATACCCATGTTGGCTTCTACATGCTCCTCGATGATATCATCGATGAACCACGATGTCGAGGATTCAATCAACCCTCGTGATACTATTCCCTTTGTCAATCGGTATTTTACTTGCCCGAGATTCGATCGCCGGTATCCCAATACCTCGCTCAATCTCGTCGGCAAGTCACTTACTTACTGCATCAGAATGTATGATCCCGTGACCAAACACTTGGTCACTTTGAGCTCATTATGATGATGCACTACCGAGTGGCCCAGTGATACCTCTCCGCTACACGGAGTGACAAATCCAGCCTCGATCCGTGTCAACCTAACAGATACACTTTGGAGATACCTGTAATGCACCTTTATAGTTACCCGCTTACGCCAGGACGCTTGGTACACCCAAAGCACTCCCACGGTATCCCGGAGTTACACAATCTCATGGTCTAAGGAAGAGATACTTGACATTGGAAAAGCTCTAGCAAAACTAACTACACGATCTTGTGCTATGCTTAGGATTGTCTTGTCCATCACATCATTCTCCTAATGATGTGATCCCGCCATAAATGACATCCAATGTCCATAGTCAGAAACTATGACTATCTCTGCTGATCAACGAAGCTAGTCAACTAGAGGCTCACTAGGGACATATTGTGGTCTATGTATTCACACGTATTACGATTTCTCGATAATACAATTATAGCATGAATAAAAGACAATTATCATGAACAAGGAAATATGATAATAATACTTTTATTATTGCCTCTAGGGCATATTTCCAACACACCTCCCTTTGTAACATCCCAAATTTTCAATTTGGCATGTTATACACAGGTCATCCATGCATATCATACTTTATTTCATTTTCATTTGCTATCCTCTAAATCCTAAGCAACTCAAGGACCCTGAGAGAGTTGGGGATTTTCCTATTTTCATATTTGAATTTTATCAAATAATGAAAGACGAGGATTTTGATTTTATAATTTTTTCCTCCGAAAATATTTCATGTTTAAAAATAAACGAGAGGAGATAATATGACTTCTCCAAAAATAATTGAAATACCGGAGGAAAAATGTTAAAATCATTATTTGGGATTTTATTTTACTTATTTGGAATTTTTATTTGCCTAGAGAAAATTGTGCATATATTTAAAATTGTGATTTTAGGGCCAAGAAAAGTTCATCTTGTTCTAAATATTTTAGTTAGGCAAAGAAAACTTGTTTTGGCATTTTTAGATTTTTATTTATTTTTCTAGGATTTTTACAATTTTCGGCGGAATGTTTTTTTAAGAGAGAACCGCCAGATCGGGCTAACGGCCCAGCCGAAAGCAGGCGCCGCCCAAGCCGCCGCCTCCACTGTCGTTGTCGCTGCCACGCTACCGGACTCCTGAGTCCGAGCCGGACCTCCCCGCCGCCTTGCCCTCCTCCAAGCCACCTCGCTACCTTTATATATACCCTCTTCCCTTAGCCATCACCACTGCCGCAACACGACCGCCTGACCTCGGAGGAGCCGAGCCCGAGCTGGGCACCACGCCTTCACCGATTTCACTGAGCCGCCGCTTCGCCCAGCCGGACGATCACGGAGGTAGCCTCGTTGCCGTTTTTTTTTTCAAAAATAACCTTCGGTTTTTTTGTAAAAACCTAGCTCTTTTTATTATTAGATCGGCTTTATTTCGGTTTATTTATATTGCAAGCGCTCACTGCTCGCTCGCTTTCTTTTACGAACCGCTCATCGTTTAGTTTCCGCTAACTTAACGCTCGCTCGTTTAGCCGCTCGCTGCTTTTCTTTTATCGGTTTTATTCCGCGATTATTCCGAATTCGATTTCGAAACCAATGTTCAAATTAGTATAATCTTTCGCTGCTTATCGGAATCAGCGCTTATCTAAGCGCTCTGAGTTTCATCTCAAACCTCTTTCCCAATAGTCAACTTGAACCAGTTTTTGTCTTTGTAAAATTGGACTCTAGTTCAGATTAGTAAACGGACCTTGTTTTCTCGCCGCTTGAGTTTCGTTGTTCCGCTTGGTTTGATTCTTTGCAAACCGGAGTTCTTAAGTTGAACTTTCCACATCTTAATTCTTCGGTTGAAGTTTCTTTTGTGCATCTTTGTTTGTTGCTTATGTATGTATTGTTTGTTTGCACAGAATTCCCGGAGTGCGGCGTGTTACTACGAAGTCTCTAGGATTCACTTGATCGTCAAGAAGGCAAGTAACACATGATCATACCTTTTCATACCCAGTTTTTATGCATTAGCTCAATCCTCAAACATTGCATGATTAGGATGTCATTAATTTGTGGGTTGGAAGTAGATGATGAGGTAGGAACCTATTGCCTGTTACTATCAAACCCTTGGGAGTTACTTCACGTGTTGCTTATATTGCCATGCTATGCTCAGAGACGTGGTTTGGGTTTGAGAGATATTCACGACAGATGTGAGATTGTTAATTAATGGTTTACTTTAAAGTGGCAACTTAAATACACATCTGGTGGATTGAGGCACCGGGGAGCCCAAGGTTGTCTGTTTTATTTTCAGAAATCCCGGGTACCTGCAGGGATCTTCCTATGGACCGCCACCCTGGCTCAAAGGGAACTGAGATTATTCATGCTAGAAACTTCCGTGTGCAGCCACAAGCTATTATGGGCTCTAGCATAGTTGAGTAAGTTACGTGAAGCTCTCAAGAGGTAGATCAGCAGGTAGGGTTTTATAGGTTTGGTATGGTCTATCCGGAGTAGAGAGTTAATGTTTCGAAGATCTTGTTCTCGGCCATCCGCTTCTCAAACACCATGTAGTGCGAGAAATCAACGGAGGCGATCGATTCTTGTGGGGAAAAGTGCGCAAACCTCTGCAGAGTGTGTACAATCTAATCATGGTTAGCCGTGTCCTCAAGTTATGGACAATTTGAGTATCTAGTACTTGAGTATTCACATGTATCTCATCACTCTAAATTAATATTGCTGGGTTGTTAATCACTTTAATTGGGGTTACACCTTCTCAATGATGTTTCAACCACCATGATAGTTAAAATAAAATTTATTCCTTTGATATAGGGAAAATTGGCTTTTTGCAAACTCAGAACCATAGAGCTTTCCACCAAAGCCATATATGCATGTAGTATAGCTTATTCTTTCATTACTTCTATGTGTTACATTGCCAGATATTCCATGTCAGGACCTGTTTTCGGCTGCAACATTTTATGCTGCTGCATTTTCAGCACGAGGAGTAAGGATTGGTAGGTCGCTGCTGCGCAGCTTAGTTATGCCGCTGGAGTTGATGGACCCAGTTTATCTTCCAAGCCTTCCGCTGTTATCGCACTAGATGGCCTTAAGCCATATTTTTGTAATAAGTTCTTTTTGAGACATTTCATGTAATAAGTGTGTGATTGCTACTCGTTATAAATCCTTCGTAGTACCGTGTGTGTCAAGATTACCGATCCAGGATGACATGTACACGTAGACTTGACCATCTCGAGGTCGGGTCGCTACAAGATGGTATCAGAAAGCATACGCTGAGTGTAGGACATGACCACTAAGATAAAACCATAGGTCACTCCTCTCTACTCATTTCTGACCCCTCTCCATTTTTCCACTCTTTAGGATGACGGAGATGAAGTACAAGTTTGCACAACCGGATGAAGACACACCTTCTCGGACGCCACTTGAAGGAAGTCACTAGGTACCGAATATTGAATACAAGCTTCACCGGACGCATAACGCCACTCCTTACCGTAAGAAGAATGCTGGAAGGTTCAAGCCTAGTTCCCTAAGGACGCTTATGCCAAGCACGGAGCCCATAGTATGTGTTTTCAATGCACCAACATGGAGTTTGGGAAAGAGTATGGCAGCTCACATTACCATGGGACGCATTGGAGAAGTCTACAATAAGGAGCTTAAAGACACCATATACCAAATATGTGGGCGCCTAGATGAGCAATGGGAAGTAATCAGACCAAGAAGGATAGATCCATTGCAGCCTACATCCAGAACTAAACCAGCACATTCGACGTCATGAGAACCAGACAAAGGCAGACATGATGGATTTGAAGAAGGCGAAACTAAGATCATCGAGCTGGAGGAAGAACTCAAGTCTACACGCTGTGGATATGGAGGAAGAAATCAAAATACTACCGGAGAAGAACGACGACCTAGTCAAGAAGATCTGAGTCTTCATGGGAGGACCAGCACCCAAGGAAGAGGAGCAAGAAGAGGAAGAAGATCCCGCTTGTCTAGACAACTACATCATCTCGACGACACATCGACTCAGATCCAAGTGATGATGACTATGAAGACGGTCGAGTGTACATCATGGAGTCTTCCACCCATCAAAATTTCCGAGATAACCACCATATAATAGTAGTATTACCCCATGTAACTAGTAGTAGTTGAGCACTTTTATGATAGTCCTAGATCGCTTTTGTATGCCCTTGCTTGCTTGATTGAATGAATGTGTGTTTGCTTCATGTGCATATGGGTAGTGTTTTTCACTAGACCTCTTTCTATTCTAATCTCTCCCATCTAAACCTTCAGATGCCTCCTAGACGTGACCCCGGTTTTTTCCCCACCGAGCTCACTCGCTTGATCCAACAGCAGAATGCCTTGATGCAATTGCTAGTTCGTAACCAGGTCAATGCCAACAACAACAACTCACGCCAAAGGGACAATTTAGCCTGCGCTTTCTAAGGTTACAACCGCCGGTGTTTTCCAAAGAGCACCTGAGCCAATAGTTGCGATGACCGGTTACGCCAGGTATTGAAGGGAGTTAACCACCGCAGGATGCAATGGATGCCGAAAGAGTGTAATTGTCACGCACATCAATTGGATGGACCAAGAGTCGCATGGTGGGAGAATTACACGGCTTACTTTTCCTATAGCCAATGTCACTGGACCAGTTCCAATAAGCCAGACGCCCATGTTTCAACTGGACATGCAGATAAAGAAGCGTGAGTTCCGCAATTTACGCCAGGGAACCGCATCGCGGCTCAAGATGGATGAGTTTAGAAGTTATCACGCTATGCCCCCGGCGATGTGGCTACGTATGCCGCAAGCAAGAGAAGTTTATGGAAGGGCTGAATGATGAGATGAGTATGCAATGATGGTGGCAACTTCAATAACTACCAGAGTTGGTAGATAAGGCCCAATGATTGAAGGAAAGCAGCAGCAAATTGAGAATAGTAAGAGGAAGTATGGACAAGGGAAGAGAACTCAGAGCTCACCGAAGCTCGCTAACCTCCGAACTCGGAGGACTAGTTCATAACCATGGAGGACATAACCATATCGAGGAGGATCGATAATGGTGCGTAAGAATGGGAATGGAAATGCAGCCAACAATAATCGAATCGCTCAAACCCAGCTACACCCGCCAAGAGGGACTTAAGCCAAGTTATTTGCTTTATAAGGGAAGACAGGCACTATGCCAACAACTGCCTCAAGGAAAGAATGGAACGGAAATGGGAGCGCTGGAAGAATCCCAACCTTCAACAAAGGATAAGTGAACCACGTAACGTGGAGGAAGTTGAAGAGCAGCCGACGCGTAATAGGTAAGTTTTGGTTCACCATTTACCGCTATTGTTCTTTTCGATACTGTGCATCGATTCATACATATCAAGGGATTTGTGGATAAGTTTGTTACCAACCTGCACTTAGG
>JAHIAM010006466.1:0-21615 GCA_021605205.1 Aegilops longissima | reverse complement strand
CCATTAAGCAGAGGCTCTGGCGCCATTAATGGAGACCTTGGGAGAGAGGTGGATGGCGATGGAGGTCAAAGGGCTCTCCTCCCGATAAGCACATATTGTGGGTCTGATCGCACGCCTCCCGTACTCAAATAGCTACCGCACGGCCCTCCTAGCTAATAAAAAAGGACGCGTGGCGGCACGTAGATGGTAAATAGATCGCCCACAGTTTCAATAATACTTGTGTTTCCAATTGTAACGTGACGACACTTGTTCCAAAATGACTTTGTTGATTGTTAATGTGTGCGCCTACGCAAATCAGACAGCAAAATTACCATAACATGTTGGTGCCATGTCATGACACCAAGCCAAGATTCATGATTTTCATGCATTGGATTTACAGGAATTAAAAAACAAGTTTCTCAATGTTTCCAGCCGAGCCACGACGCCCGGATGTTTGAATTTCATTCCCATTTCTTGCATGGGACCTAGAAATTTACCCGAGGACACACATGTGATTTTTCAACCAGCTTTGGTGCACTGGAGCATGTGCTTGTATATTTCAAATTAGAATTATGCACACAAAGGTGACACGTTCCCCCTTAGAACCACGAACCTTCTTGAGAGAAGCTTCCGTTTGCAAGAAGCTTATACCAAAACTTGTTCCTATTCGGCCAATTTTTTACCACACATGGTAGTACCATGACATGACACTATGCCAAGTTTCATGATTTTCAGGCGTGTTTTGGCTACAAGAATTTTAAAACCAAGTTCATCAATGTTCTCGGTCGAGCCACGATGCCCAGATGTTTGAACTTCATTCCCATTTCTTGCATGGGACCTAGAAATTCACCCGAGGACACACATGTGATTTTCCAACCAACTTTGGTGCACGGGAGCATGTGCTTGTAGTTCAAATTTGAATTATGCACATTAAATGACCAGAAAATCAATTTATGTATAAAAATGGCCAAACGAACCCGGTATAATTCCAAAATTTAACAGGGCACTCATGTAGTTCTATGTTGCCTCTGTAAAGAAACTCAAGGAGGGTAGCATATATTGTTTCGCACTCAAAGGTGACACGTTACCTCTCACAACCACGAGCCTTCTTGAGAGAAGCTCCGGTTTGCAAGAAGCTTATACCAAAATTTGTTCCTATTCGGCCATTTTTTTACCACGGCATGGTACTACCATGACATGTCACCATGCCAAGTTTCATGATTTTCAGGCGTGTTTTGGATTTACAAGAATTTTAAAACCAAGTTTCTCAATGTTCTCGGCCGAGCCACGATGCCCAGGTGTTTGAATTTCATTCCCATTTCTTGCATGGGACCTAGAAATTCACCCGATGTCGGTGTACTAGAGTAGGGGTACCCTAGTATCCCGAACTCGTGCACGGGTAGTTGCAGCACCCCACGGCAGGGCTGCCTAGTGACCACCAAGATCCTCCGTGGTTCCTTTGGAGCCATTCAAGAACAAAGTATTTAACCAAGAAGACAAGGCCCCGGCAAGAGGAGCTTGCCGGGAAGGCCACTCAAGGCACGCAGAGGACAAGACCCCGACAAGAGGAGCTTACGAAGGCTTGGTGAGCGACAAGCTCCCGAGCGACAGGATTCAGCCGCTGCAAGGTGCTTGCCGGCAGTAACTCTCTTCATCTCCGCTTCCAGCTCATCCACCAACGTGTCGCCATGGGGCCGCTCCAGCGCGTGTCAAGAGGCTGCAGCCAGCGGGAGCAGCGATAAGCGACGCTGACGAGCTTACCATTGTGGCAACGGTGGCGCACTGACGGTCCCTCACAGTAATCGCTTAGGCGATGTGGACGGGCATTTAATGTTTTGTCCCTTGTCAGAGAGTGAGGTAGAGTACACTATACACCTGCAAGTCGGTGTACCAACTATCGCTTTTCCATTTGTAGGCTTCATCTACGCCACACCGTCGGAGACCCCTTGAGCCTATAAAAGGAGGCCCATGTGCAACGAGAAAGGGTTCGCCTATTCGATTCATTCGAGACTAGAGACACTCAAGCTAGGTTTGTAGCTCTCATTGCTCCCTAGCAAGAACACAAGATAATCGCATAAGCAAAGAAGAGGGAGTATTATCTCCCGAGAGCTCCGGTGGGTAAACTGCTCGTGTGCATCGCCGATCTGCTTTTTTTGTAATCTCCGCCCCCACCGAACCAAAAGGGACTCGGTCCGCTAGGTCCCATAGGTGTTCGTGGGTCACGATCAGCTTCCCGACATCTTTGGCGCGCCAGTAGGGGCGCCGAGGCTGTGTGAACTCTGATCCAGCGCTCACTCGAGCAGCTTCTTCATCATTCGTCAACATGCCACCGAAGAAGAAGGCTTCAAGGGTAAGCAGAGCCGTCTCGTCAAACCCACCACCACCGGAGCCGACGAGTGGTGGGGAAGACGCCGGCGAGGAACGGGCGCCATCAAGGGAGCCCACGACGCTGCCAAGTCCAAGGTCAAGGCGGCGCAGACTCGGGCGTCCGGATACGCATCGGCCCATCTCAGGAGGCGCGAGACCGACAGCGGCCATGGTGCTCGCAGCGCCATACGCTCGCTGGGCCAAGATCGAGCTGGTGGATCCAGAGACGCCAAGAGCAGCTCGCGGCCAACAGGCTGGTGCGAAGGGCACGGTCGCTCGACGCGGTATCGCTTCCTTCTAATGTATTTAGAAGTCCGAGCACATCCCGCCTCGCACTGCTCGCCATTGCCTCCCACCACTCAAGCGGAAGCTTTAGCGCGAGCTCAATCGCTTCCTGGATTACCTCCAATGGTCGATAAGGTCGATTTAATGGAGGGCACCATTCAAAGCCTCATCGGCTTTGCTAACGGCGATACTCCGGCAACTAACGCATCCTTGCCGCGCGAGACGACAAGGCACGAGCCGGTGGCGACGAAACATGGGGGTACAACCACCATGCACTCCCCATCCGAAGGTTAAGATCGCCGACTCGTCGGATCCACCTCGACAAATACTCCACCGCTTCATCGGATCCACGAGCTCGCCGTGATCAGCGCCAAGTTCTTCAAGAACGGCAACAAGAAGACGCCGAACCCACATCGAAGCGCCAAGAGAAGCGCCGGCCAATCCGACCAGCTGGCCGGGCCTTCCGTCGACGGCATGCGCCAGGGGAACCAGTGACTTGTCAGACGCGATAGGTTGCCCTGCTCACTGTGAGCTGCGGCAAGTCCAAAGGGTCTGACAAGAAAAACTTCAAGCCGATGTGCGAGAGAAGTATGATGGCAGGACGCATCCATCGGAGTTCTCAAAGATCTACACCATTGCGGTGCAAGCTGCGGGGGGCGAGACGACAAGATCCTCGCCAACTACTTCCTCACCGGTACTCAAGCCCAATGTCGATCTTGGCTCATGCACTTGCCGGACAGCCCATATCCTCTGGGCAGATCTATGCCATCATTGTCGGCGCCTTCACAAAGCGGACACAAACCTCATGGCCAAGAGAGTGACCTTCACCGCCGCCTGTAAGGAAGGAGAGTCCTCGCAAGTTCATTCAGAGATTCAGCCAGGCACTACAACATCCCAGATGTCCACCCCGCCAATGTAATTAGCGTTTCATCGAACGTGTGGAACCATGGATGAGGGAGGAGATGGCGATGTAAAGTCAAGGACGCCAAGGAGCTGTATGCCCCGCCGGCTAAGTGTGCACGTGTCAAGAAGGAAGAAGACTCCTGTGAGAGAATGCGTAAGCAGGATCTCGACAAGGAGGAGACCGCCCGCAAAGAAGAGTCACAAGGAACAACAGTAAAGAAGAAGAGCAAAGAGGTACTAGTTGTCGAGCAGTCCGCAACGGAGGTGGCGCCAAAAGGCCAAAGTTGGTGGCTCCGCAAGGAGGTTGTCACGACACCGACCGCCAGTCTGTGGCGGCCACCGACAGGTGACAGCTCCAACAAGCAAGATCTGCAAGATCCACCGCACCAAGGGCCATGACCTCCAGAGCTGCAAGAAGGTCGAGCAGCTTGTTGAACAGCAGTAAAGCTGAGTACGAAGCGGCGCGACAAGGAGAAGGCCCAGAAGGTGCTGGGGAGCTAGCAAGAAGCGACCCGCCCGGAGGACGCCATGCAAGGCCAAGCAGCGGCAAGGAGACAGACCTCCCGGCCGCGATAAGGATGAAGACGACGGCGACGATGAAGATATGGAAGACGGCGAAGCTGATGAGCAGGAGTTTCGTAAAGCAACGGAGGTCCTCTGCGTTGATGGCGGTGCTTCTTCTGCATACCTCACACCGCCAACTCAAGCAATGGATGCGGAGGTTAATGCAGCGTAACCATCCGTAGAGTCGCGCAAGCCTCAAGTGGTCCAAAGACGCTTATCATCCTTGATATTGAGGACCACCCCGATCGCATAATCAAGGTCGGGTGCTTGCCGATGTTGGTCTCACCAACTATCCGCAACCTCAAGGTCACCAAGATGTTAGTTGACGGCGGAGCCGATTTAAACCTGATCTCCTCCGCAGTGCTCCGTAAGCTTCAAATCCTCGACAATGAGCTCAAGAGATCGCACGCTTCAAGGAATCAATCCAGAAGGAGCAAGCGAAAGGGAAGATCACGCTGCCGGTAACATTTGGCAACAACTAAATTTCAGGATCGAGAGGGTCACATTCGACGTTGCTTGATTTCCCATTGCCCTACAATGGAATACTTGGTCATTCAAAGACCCGCCAAGTTCATGGCAGCCTCTCATTATGCATACAACTTGCTCAAGATGCCCGGCCCGGATAAGTGTCATTTCTGTTCATGGCGACAAGAAAGATGCTCTTATCTACGCCGACAAGATCTACCGGGAGGCAGCAGCTGCAACAGATAGCAAATCACTTGCCGCTGAAGCTCCCGGAGCGAAGAAGAAGACCACCAAGACCGGCAAGAACTCTGATGCCCACTCCGGCAAGCGCACCTCTTCGGAGTGCTGCGCTACCGCCGAGGACGCACCATCGAGCTCCACCGCAAGTGCAAGAAGATGATGGCAGCTCCACCAAGACCAAGAAGGTGCCCGCCAAGGAGGACGGCACGGTGGTATCTTCACCATCGCTGCCACTTCGACCCTAAATAGGAAGGCGCTGCTGCTTTCTTTCCTCGCGGCGAATGTCGATGTGTTTGCATGGCAACCGGCCCGACATCCCCGTGTTCCTGTGAAAGTAATTGAGCACCACTTGGCTGTCTGTCCTCCGCGCGCCCGCCAAGCGTAAAGTCGAAGAAGCAAAGGAGCGCCAAGAATTCATTGCGTAAGAGATCAAGAAGTTGGAAGCAGCAGGCCTTGTCGAGGAGTGCTCCATCCTACATGGTTGGCCAATCCTCAGAAGTTGTACGCAAGGCAAATGGGAAATGGAGACTTTGTATCGACTTCATAGATGTGAATAAAGCTTGTCCCAAAGACCCATTTCCCTTGCCACGATCGACCAGATTGTTGACTCCACGGCTGGATGTGATCTGCTTTCATTTCTTGATGCATACTCGAGATATCATCGATCTTCATGGCGAAGAGGATGAAGAGAAACCGCATTTATTACACCATGTGGCACATACTGTTTCATACGGATGCCTTTCGGTTTGAAGAATGCTGGTTCAACGTTTGCAAGAGTGGTCCATGACACTTTTGAGCCGCAAATGCACAGAAATGTAGAAGCCTACATGGATGACATAGTGGTCAAAAGCAAGGACAAAGCAACTCTGGTTCAAGATTTAGATGAGACTTTTGCAAATCTGCGCAAGATCAACCTCAAGCTCAACCCCGAGAAGTGCGTGTTTGGAGTTCCTTCCGCAAGCTTCTCGGTTCTTCGTGGTCTCGCCGGGAATTGAAGCCAATCCCGACAAGATCAAAGCCATTGAGCAGATTGAAGCACCAAAGCGCGCCAAGGATGTACGAAGACTTGCCGGTTGCGGTGGCTGCTCAAAGAGGTTTATCTCTAGGTTCTGCTGAGCGCGCCTCGCCATTTTTCAAGATTTTGAAAAGGCAGGTCCAATGAAATGGACTCGGCGGAGGCTGCGCCAGCAGACTTAAAGAGGTACCTGTCCTCCACTCAATACTTGTCGCACCTAGGCCACAAGAGAAGTTGTTGCTATACATAGCGCAACCAATCAAGTGGTTAGTGCTGCGTTAGTAGCGGAGAGGGAGGCGGACGACGAGCCGGGCGACCATGGCAGATACATCCAGCGACAAGCGGGGCTTCTCCGTCGAGCTCTGGTCCCGATAAGGACGGATCTCGCAGACGAGCGAGAAGATTCAGAAAGGATGGTGCAGCGCCCGGTGTACTTTGTCGGCCTTCTTCTGGGGGCTAGGTCAAGGTACTCGTGCAGAAACTGCCGCCTCCTCATGGCCTCGAGAAAGCTGCGCCATTACTTCCAAGCACATGAGATCACAATGCCACTCGCTTCCGCTAAAGAGGATATTGCAAAACCCGAAGCAACAGTGGATTGTCGTGGGCATCGAACTGTCAAGCTTTGGCCTCAAGTTTGAAAGCACTTCAACTATCCAAAGCGAGCATTGGCAGAGTTTATAGCAGAGTGGACGCCGACGCAAGATGAAAAATTCCAGAGACGAGCATCCCCGCCAAGGAAGCAAGTAAAGGTGGCTGATATACTTTGATGGTGCCTTCGCTGCAAAGGCGCCGGGCGTGCTGCTTATCGCACCCACCGGAGAGCACCTCAAGTACATAGTCCAGATGCACTTTCCCAAGGAGCAATCAACAAACAATACTGCAGAGTATGAAGGTTTGCTTGCCGGTCTCATGATAGCAATGGACCTTGGGATCAGGAAACTCATTGTCAGGGGTGACTCGCAGCTCGTCGTCCGCCAAGTGAACAAAGATTATCAGAGTCCGCTGATGGAAGCCTCACGCTGATGAAGTGAGAAAGCTAGAAGAGCACTTTGAGGGCCTGCAAATGGAACATGTTCCAAGAGCTCAGAATGATATTGCTGATGGTCTGTCAAAGTGCGCCGCACTCAAGTTACCTATGGAACCAGGAATTTTTGTGCTCAAGCCGACTCAACCAACTGTAACGCCATCAACTGGACAGAACAAGAAGAGGAAGTTGATTTCTGGCGACTATTTTCCGGCAGAGCTACTCAAGCCGCCGCCGCCAAGGTCCCCAAGACCAACACCAAGAGTGCTGAGGAGCAGTCTGCTCCGACAAGCCCCAGGGTTTGTTTCTGTTGAAGCGTACGCCCCGACAAGTTTTGCTCCGCAAGCTTGCCGGGAACATCAAGCTCCGCCGAGCCGCAGGTTCTTGCCGTCAAGCAGATGTTCCCGCAGCAGCAGATGTGCCTTTAGTCTTGTTGTCGAGCCGCAAGCTCCAAAGATGGGCACATCAGATCGTCCATTTCCTTCGACAGACAGAGAACTTCCCAAGAGCAAGAAGAAGCGGAGAGAGTAGCCCGACAATGAAAGTATGTACCAGTTTGTCAACAGACACCGCATGTAAGAAGACTCAACGGTGTGAAATTGAAGTGTATTCACCAGAAGATGGATGGAAGCTGTTGGCGAGATACATGGAGGCATATGTGGTCACCACATTGGCGCAAGAGCACTTGCCGCAAAGCTTCCGGCAAGGCTTCTTCCGCCGACAGCCTCCAGATGCAACGCACAAGTAACCAAGTGTGAAGCGTGCGGGCCCATTCCAAGCAAATACACCAGCCAGCTCAAGCTCTCCAGACGATCCCTTTATCCTGGCCATTTTCGGTCTGGGGCTCGACATCTCGGCCCTTTCCCGAAGCTGTCGGGGCTTTGAGTACTTGTACGTCGTAATCGACAAGTTCACAAAGTGGCCGGAAGTGGAAGCAAGGAGGAAGGTGACAACATAGTCGCAGCAAGTTCTTCAGTCAATTGATTGCCGCTTTGGGATTCCTAACCGGATCATCACCGACAACGGCACACACCACGAAGTCGCACCTTCATGCAATACGCCCAAGATCTTGGCGCCAAGGTCTCTTTGCTTCGCTTGCTCATCCGAGAAGCAACGGTCAAGCAGAGAGGGCAAACGCTGAAGTGCTGCGAGGACTCAAGACCAGAACTTTCGACAGTGCTGCACAAGTGCGGAAGAAACTGAATTGAGGAGCTACCGGTGGTTCTTTGGTCGATCAGACGACGCCAAATCGAGCCATCGCCGCACACCTTTCGCCTAGTCTATGGAGCAGAGGCAGTTCTCCCCACGGAACTCAGATACGGGTCACCTCGAGTACTCGCTATGATGAGTTTGAGCAAGAGCAGCTGCGATAAGATGACGACCGCTCCTTGAGGAGGACCGCCTTCAGTGTCAGACGAGCTGCTCGTTATCAGAAGCTTTGCGCCGCTACCATAGCCGCAGTTAGTGCCGAAGTTTCGAGGAAGGCGACCTTGTTCTTCGCCGCTCAGTCCGCCAAGAATTCCAACAAGTTGACGCCAAAGTGGAAGGCCTTTATCGGGTGAAACGAGTCACTAGGCTCGGGCGCTGTCCGCCTTTGAGACCAAGATGGCATTCGTGAGCAACTCCTGAACATTGAGCATCTTCGTAAGTTTTACCCATAGGCGCGATTGTCGGAACCTATTCCGCAACCACCTTTTGTACAAGTCTTGCCGATGTTGCATGTAATCCTTTGTACAAAGCCGGGCACAGCACTGCGCATCAAGAAAGCTCATGTGTTGCGCGCGAAATTGTCAATTTCATGCTTTCATAATCAGTTTGCTGTATATCCGACATTTTGTGCAGCATCCACACCCGTAAGCAAGAACGAGCCACGAGGCTCCATAACTTTATTTTCTTTTTTCTTCTCAAAAGAAAGGAAGGTTCCTTCGCCCACAAGTTAGCCGGGGAAGGAGAAGATAATGGTGTGGGCCGCCGCCGCGCGAGGAAGTTTCGCCTTACCGGAAGCTTAACGACGTAAAAGCTAAGTTGCCAAAGTTTGAGCAATCAGTTTTAAATTTTAAGTTATGTTCCTCGAACGATAGTACTTTGTATGGAAAACTCAGCACAAAGGAACCAACTCGCAGCTGGTTTGCGCCCTTACTTTGTTTCGAGTCCGCCAACAACTTAAGTGAGCTGCAACCAGTTGCGATAAGGTTGTTTGTCGGAGGCGCATCGCCAAAGAAGTTGTCGACGTTCGCACTCAGCGCTAAGCAGCAAAGGTGCCCGCTACCGACAAGTTCACTAAAAGCGAGGGCACAAACATACAAAGGAAGGAATCAAGTAAAGGAAATAACATTGCAATCGCTGCCTAAGATAGAGTATATTACAAAATAACTTGTCGCAGATCTAATAAATTGTTCTCCTAACATGATCAAGAAGACAAGGAAAGATAAATTTGGCGGCCTAGTTCACGCGGGTCGCCATCAACCCTCTTGACCCCGCCACCCTGTCCACAATGGTGCGATAAGGGCCTTGAGCGCTTCAACGCCGGCGATCGGCGGTAGGGACTTGAGGACGCTACGGTTAACGCTGGATTGCGGAAGGCCACCTTCATCAAGACCTTCAAGAGCCCTCGCACAGATTTGGCGCGACTCGTCGGCCAGCTGCTTTGGGATCTCTTCCCGGAGTCACTGGAGAGCCGCCACCACGCCTTGAAGAACAGGCTGAGCTTGGCGCTGGGTTGGAGATGCTCGCCGGTGGAGTACCGTGATCCACCATCCCCAGCTCCATCGCCTCCTTGTCGATGGCGGCGGCTGTATTTACAAGACCCTCGGTCCAGATCATCACGCTCTTCTCAAGGTGTTGTGGGCGGTCGTGGCATTCGCCAGCAGCTCCTCGCTGGCCTTGATCTTCTCCAACAGCACCTGCCATCGCTCCTTGGCGCTGCCTAGCTGCCTCCATCAAGGTGGTCAGCTTCAGCTCAAGATCTGCCTTGGAGTCCTTGGCGACGCCGAGCTCTTTTGATCCTCTCAAAGAGACGGCCCTGCAACTTGCCAAGAGTGTAGGCGCCCTTCTCGTGTTTGGTTTCAAAGCTTCAAGCGCAAGCTCTTCGCCGCTTCTTCTGCAGATCGGCCTCCACCATGCCGGCTTTGTCTCCAACTCCTTCTTGGCGGCCTTGGCAATCGCGGCAGCGCCCTTGTTTCCTTGAGAGCTCCGCCAAGTGATTGCTCGCGCGCGGCAAGCTCTTCCTCATAGCTGTCAAGGTTGATCTTCCACCGCGCCACCACCTTCTTGCGCAGATAGCTTCTCGCCGCAAGTTTTTGCTGCCTCGACCTCAGCCTTCTCAAGGATGAAGGCTGTGCGCTCTTCGGAGAGTCGCCCCCCGCTTCGCTACGCCCCGAGGGCTTGGTTGGCGCGCCGAGCTCTTCTGCTTCTCCATGTCAGCTCCCGCCTCGCGACAAGTGCTTCCTGGGACTCCAGCTTTGGCTTGTCGGGCGCGGTAGAGCGACAACAGCTTTTACAGCTGCTGCTCCTCGTGACTTCGCCATCGCTGCTGCTTGGCACGCCAACCAGCGACATTCCCAGCGGGCGACGAGCAGCTCTTCGTCGAAGGGTCTCCTCGACCGCGCGCTCGAGCTCGACGCCCATGGGAGTTTGATGAAGACGCCGCCGCGGCCTTCGAGATAGGCGCGCTGGCCGGGCTCTTCGAGCTCGGTGCTGCATCGGTGGTGGAGGGATCGGCGGTCGGTGTAGCGCCTGGCGCCTCCTGCGCCTCGTGGTCGCCGCAGACGATCGCTGTAACCTCGCCAGCCTTTGCGGCGGCAGCCTTGGCGGCCTCTCGCCGGCGGACCCATCGGCGCCACCTCTTCCTCCATGGTGGCGGCGTTGCCGTTGTTGCCGCGCGACCTCTCGCCGCGACCTCGGCCTCCATCGGATCTGCGGCAGATGGATCTGACGGTCAGAAAAAGAAAGAACAGTCAAGCAAATGTTCGAAAAGAAGAACAGAAGAAAGAGAACCCAAGGGAAATTTTCAAGCAAGGAGATTACCTGCGATGGGATCTGTGGCCGCGGTCTCCACCACCGGAGGATCACCGGCGCTGCCCCTTGTCGGAGAAACTTCCCTTATCGGAGAAGCCTCCTCGCCGGAGAGCGCCCTTGCCGGAGAATTCTCCCTTGGCGGCGAAGTTGAAGGCATGAATTTTCGGAGCGACTTCGCCCTCCTGCTGAAGCTGCTCTGCTCCTACACAAATCAACAAGTCGATGTCAAGAAGCAGGAGCACCCATGCACACCAAACCACAAGAAATAAACCAAATACTTACTGGGGGGCCAGTCTGGGGCTGCTCGAGGAAGGGTTGCCGGGTCCGCATGGGGTCTCGGACGCGCCTGTCCGCCACGGGGATCGCCTTCGATGACAACCACCGGGTCTTGGCTCTCTTCGACGCTCTCAGCCAGCTGCCTCTGAAAAAGGAAAGAGTTCGAATGAAGCAAATCAGATGCAAGACAAAGCAGCAAATTGAAGAATTACAAGTAGCAAAGGATAAGATCTTACTCTTCTTCTTCCTGAGCTGAGCGCGGAGAAGTCGAATTCGTCCGCCTCACAGTGCGACGAGCTGGAAGAGTAGGCTCCTTGGACGCTTACGGGGTAGGGGCCGTGGTCCCGTAAGGCCCCGCCCCTGCTGCTATGGCGGCGTGAGGCGCCTCCTGCTGCAACAAGGCTTGCTGCTGGTGGAGCGGCTGCTGGGCGAGACGGCTGTTGGCCCGCCTGCTGCCCCGCCACTTCCCGGTCTTGGAGGCGCCTTTCTTGGTGGAGTGTGGGCTCTCCCGCTGCAAGCTACCTGAAGGTGGAGGGAGGCGCCCGCAGGCTCTGTCCGGCCAGCTTCAAGCTCGGCCTGCTCCTCCGCCGCCGCAAGCTCCTCTCGATCGGCAAGGCTTGCCGCCGCTGCCTCCGCCTCCACGGTGAACCCAAATTCACCAGCCGCAGAAGCTTCTGCCGCCGCCTCCATCCTGGTGGCGGCGCGCTGCAGCTCGGCGTCCGGTGGTGTCGCGGTGAGCCACTTCGCTCGCGGGCGCTGAATCGGCACTTCTTCCAAGCCGTCAAGAACTGCCAGACGACATCGCCGGCGGGTTTTGCTGTTGGAACGATCCCATGGGAATCGCACAACGGCATCATCGCACGGATGCGGTCAAGCGAAGAGTTGTTGCACAAAGGACGACCTCCTCGCAACATGAACCACTCGTGGTGATCCGGTCGTGCTTGAACAGCTCCAGAAGATCGCATCCAGCTCCAAGACGGTGAAATTCCAGTTGAGGCCCGGCGCAGCCTCATGATGTCCGGCCGATTTTGGAACTCCCAAGCAGGTCTCCTCCTCTCCTGCAAGGGATGGCGCGGCGGCGAAGGAAATCCGCGCCAACAGCGCCACAAGTGAGTCCGCATGCCCGAGGCGCAAGATCCGGTCACGACAATCTTCAACCTAGCATCCTCCGGCGCCAAGTTGCTCCAATCGCTACACGCACTATGGGATTTTGGCGCGGGCAGTGAAGGGCTGCGGGTTCTCCTCAATGATCCAACACCAATCGGCTCTCCACTCCTCCCACTTGCTACGGAGCTCTCCTTCCAGATATGCTTCTTTCTTGCCGATCCCGAGATCCAAGCAATCCCTCCAAAGAAGCTCTCTCTCTCAACGCTGGGCATGAAGAAGTGGCGAAGAGGGCTACGCTTGGGTGGATTCACAAAGTTTTCGCAAAGGTGTGCGAAACCGCCATGGTCAGACAGCGCTAGGGGTGAAATCAAGGAGGCGGAGACCGAGGTGTTCATGATGTCGCAAAAGAATTCGGAAAAGGGCAAGCAGAGCCCGCAGAGAAGAAGAGCGCCAAGAAGGATACCCGATGTAAACCTTCTCGGATGCGGCGGCGAGATCACCTCGCGCTGGTGCGCCTGCCTCCGTCTGTAAGAGGTAGTACCTCCCGCAGCTCCTTTGCGCCGAGCTGGGGTCGGTGGCCCGCTCTTTCGCAGCGCCAAGCCGCCGCGCCTGGCCGACTTCACGCCCTTCCCCTTGTCGGCTTTGAGCCATGGTGGAGGTGGTGGAGGAGGCCGACGGCGCTGATGGCGCTGGAGGCGAGGAAGGGCGCCGCTCTCTTCGCACTCGAGAAGGAGGGTGGGAGCGACGGTGGTTTTTGAGATGTGATAGCAATGGCGAGGTGGGCGACCTGCCCCTGTTTCCCCTGCTTATAAGGAGGGAGAGGGGGCGGACGCTCCGCTTTTCCAATTAAAGAAATCCCCACGATCTCTCCCACGACGCCACGCTCGTGCATGCTGTTCGTGGGGACGTGGTGGGTCCGGAGCGAGTAACGGCGTGATCTAGGCTGCTGCGTCTGCAGACCGTTTGGTCCTGGCCCAACAGCGCACGGCACCGTGTGGCCCAGCCGGGGCTCTGCCGGTGTACTAGAGTAGGGTACCCTAGTATCCCGAACTCGCACAACGGCAGTTGCAAGACTTACCACGGCAGTGGCTGCCTAGTGACCACCAAGATCCTCCGTGGTTCCTTTGGAGCCATTCAAGAACAAAGTATTTAACCAAGAAGACAAGGCCCGGCAAGAGGAGCTTGCCGGAAGGCCACTCAAGGCACGCAGAGGACAAGACCCCGCAAGAGGAGCTTGCCGAAGGCTTGGTGAGCGACAAGCTCCCGAGCGACAAGGATTCAGCCGCAAGGTGCTTGCCGCGGCAGCAACCTCTTCATCTCCGCCCAAATCATCCACCAACGTGTCGCCATGGGGCCATTCCAGCGCAGCGTGTCAAGAGGCTGTGCAGCCAGCGGGAGCAGCGATAAGCGGCGTTGACGAGCTTACCATCGTGGCAACGGTGGCGCACTGACGTCCCTCAAGCAGACTGTTTAGGCGATGTGGACGGCATTTAATGTTTTTGTCCCTTGCCGTCCGAGTTAGGTAGAGTACATCGACACTATACAAGTTGGTGTACCAACTACTGTTTTTCCATTTGTACCCTCATCTACGTTGCCACCTGTCGGAGACCCCTTGAGCCTATAAAAGGATGCCCATGTGCAACGTAGAAAGGGTTCGGCTCATTCGATTCATTCGAGACTAGAGACACTCAAGCTAGGTTTTGCAGCTCTCGTTGCTCCCTAGCAAGAACACAAGATAATCGCATAAGCAGCGGAGGAGTATTATCTCTCCGGAGAGCTCCGCTGGGTAAAACTGCTCTTGTGCATCGCCTCGATCTGCTCTTTGTGTAATCTCCGCCCCCCACCGAACCAAAAGGGACTCGGTCCGCTAGGTCCCATAGGTGTTCGTCGGTCACGATCAGCTTCCCCGACACCCGAGGACACACATGTGATTTTTCAACCAACTTTGGTGCACGGGAGCATGTGCTTGTAGTTCAAATTTGAATTATGCACATTAAATGACCAGAAACTCAATTAATGTATAAAAAAGGCCAAACAAACCCGGAATATTTCCAAAATTTAACAGGGCACTCATGTAGTTCTATGTTGCCTCTATAAAGAAACTCAAGGGGGGCAGCGTATATCGTTTCACACTCAAAGGTGACACGTGCCCTCTCAGAACCACGAGCCTTCTTGAGAGAAGCTCCGGTCTGCAAGAAGCTTATACCAAAACTTGTTCCAAATATGCCCAATTTTTTACCACAGCATGTTAGTGCCATGACATGACAGCATGCCAAGTTTCATGATTTCCAGGCGAGTTTTGGATTTACATGAATTTAAAAACCAAGTTTCTCGATGTTCTCGGCTGAGTCACGACGCCTAGATGTTTGAATTTCATTCCCATTTCTTGCATGGGACCTAGAAATTCATCCAAGGACACACATGTGATTTTCCAACCAACTTTGGTGCATCGGAGCATGTGCTTGCAGTTCAAATTTGGATTATGCACATTAAATGTCTAGAAACTCAATTAATGTATAAAAAAGGCCAAACGAACCCGGAATAATTCCAAAATTTAACAAGGCACTCATATATTTCTATGTTGCCTTTGTAAAGAAAATCTGGGGGAGGCAGTGTATATCATTTGACACACAAAGGTGACACGTTCCCCCTCGGAACCACGAGGCTTGTTGAGAGAATCTCCGGTTTTGCAAGAAGCTTATACCAAAACTTGTCCAAATTCAGCCAATAATTATATACATATGAAAACAGGGTTTAGATTAGCCCGAACTTCTCGCCACCTAGACCAATGTACTCTGATTTGAATTCAACATAAAATGGATACAAATATTTGAATTGGAGATCGTATGTCACATGTAGTTTATAGTGAAATATGATTACTGCTATATGCATGTTTTTTGTTATCAAGATAATATTTAAATGATTGTATAACTTGACATCAATCTTATTCAAATAAGCAAAATTGATTCAAATTATGGTAAACTACAATATATATGTTCATAGGGTGGAGTAAAATGTTCATATATGATGGAATATCAAAATGTAGGAGTACATCCATTATGAACCGCAAGGTCACCTAATGATATATTCGAATTCAACATAACGTGGATTCAAAAATTGAAATTCGAGATCCTGGCATTTGTAATCATATAAAAAGGGACATGACTCTTTCTTTTGGTGGAAATTGATTTGTTTTTGTTGTTGTTGAGGGAAGTGCGAATCGATTTGGTACTATACAGGGTAATCTTGTTCTCCCGATTTTTTTTACATTTTTCTTGTAATTTTTTCAATGGCATTTATAGCAATATAGTAAAAGGGGACATGACTCTCTTGTGTCTTGTATGAATTGTTTTTTTGTACACATTAAGTTTGTTCTGCCCAACAAGGAATCCGCGCCTTGTTATCCCGAAATTTTCAAGCTCGAGTATCTTTTGTCTCATCTGCTTTGAAACTCCCGCCTCTTCAACCCGCGCCGCACCTTGTTATCCTAAAATTTCGACGCACGCGAAAACTCCTTCCTCATTCGAAATTGGTCCCACGGCCCAGACACGCGAAATCCCCCTTCTACCCATCAGCCGGAAATGCCGGTTCGACGTCATGGTGTCAAAACCGGTGGGGGTACGCTGGTAACTCACCCTACATTTCGGAAATGCGCGCCCCTAAGCCTTGGCTCCTCCCTACCTTCTCCTTCGCCCCCCATTCGTACACCGAGGCCGCCAAAACCCACGAAACCCCACGCTCCTCGGTCGGCCTCCCGACCGCCGCCCAGCCGGAGAGTCTTCTCCGAAGACGTCGTCCATCGCAACAGCTCGCCGTCCCTCATCCACCGCACCCGATGAGGATCCGTCGTCAATATCGTCGTCTCGCCGGATCAGCCGCCCCGTCCTCCACCTCCAAGGAGCTGCCCCGACGTTCGCCTCATCTATCGCGCCACCTCCATCCCCACAGCACCGTCTTGACCTGCCCCACCGGAACCGCAACACCCTCACCAATTCCTCCGATGAAGCCAAGGCCAACTCGGTGCCACCAAGGAGGTTCTGCACTCACTGCTGCATTTTATCTTTTATTCGATCTCACGGGGCTGCCGGTGCTCGATACCAAGCAGCCATGGTGGGTCTCCATCGACGGCGTTGTCGCCGGCCACTTCATCCACATCGTCTCTCCCCCATGTCGTTGCTTCCTCGGCGGCGACTTCCACACCGGCACTAGCTGCAGCTGCTCGCTTCGCCAAGCTGCCATCGCCGCTGCTGCTCGCTTTCGCGCTACTGCTCGTTTGCTGCTTCTTTGTCGCGCTGCTGCACTGCTCTTGCTTTCATTGGTGCTGCTGCTCTGCTCTGATATTGTTGTCTATCACGCTGCTGCTCCGCTCTTGCTCTCGTTCATGCTGCTGCTCTGCTCTTGCTCTTGCTCTTGCTGCTATTGTTGCTGCTGCACGACCTCCTGCAGCTACAGGAGTTGCTTCTT
Organism: Aegilops longissima; assembly: GCA_021605205.1. Taxonomy (NCBI): domain Eukaryota; kingdom Viridiplantae; phylum Streptophyta; class Magnoliopsida; order Poales; family Poaceae; genus Aegilops; species Aegilops longissima. The sequence continues at coordinate 4,909 of JAHIAM010006466.1, read as the reverse complement.
TAGCACTCGCCGCGATTCTCTGCTGCACGACTTGCTCTCTGCTAGTGCGCTCTCTGCCGAAAGGCTCGCTGATTTAGATCATCGCTTTCTCGCTACTAGTGCTTGAACGCCCTAAACATCTATTGCAATGCTCTTCTACTAGTTCAATCAGTTTTGACAAGAAATTCAGTTTCGATTGTAAAGTTCAGTTTCTTCGCTTAAGTTCGTAAATGAGATTTACAAAGATCTCGTCGGAGCGGCCGTATGCGCGGTTGATGCGCTTACATCTAGCACTTTTTGGTGATGTATTTTACACCATCTATTGCGATGATATTAGAGTCCCACCTTAGATTAACATTGTCTGTCTTGTCCGGCTTCAGCCGCCATCGTGACACCTCACCGTAGCTGCTCCGATGATGGAACCGCCCATCACAGTGAGCAGTACCTCGGTGCCGCTTTCCAGAGGCTTCAGATCTTCTTCCCGCCTCCCGACAAATACACCAAAGATCACCATCCTCCACGTCCAACCCAATGATGCTGAGGTCGACAAGGCTATGCCAAAGAGGTTGTACACTCGTTGCATCACTTTGTTACTCTGCATTCATGTTGATCCCTCAGGGATCCTTTGCTATGGAACTACTATGGTACTACTATTCGTGCATTTGGTTAGGAGTGGAGCAAAGCAAAATTGGAGGATTTTTTTCCTTTGGTGTCTCTTTCAAAGAAAAATGGTAGGAATTTTATTATCCATTTGGACGTCCTTTTCAAATTAATATGCATGAAGAACATGACTAATTGCATTACTATCATAATAAGATTCTTATTTTTTCATTTTCATGTGGTTTGACTTTAATTTGACCATGTTTCTCCATTCCTGTGTTCTTCCAATTCATGTGAACCAAACACCGAGGTTTGCAGAAATCTTATGTTTCCAAATGCTCTGTTTTGCACGTGCATTCCTATCCTATTCATGTGTTTTTCCTGTCCCTGCGTTTATAGAATCCTCCAATTCTAAGGAGCCCTTACAGATTTACTTCATTTTCAGATAGGCATCATAGAAAACTCGTGTGTTATGTCCCGCTTCCCGCCAGGTCATTATCCACCCCACCGAGGTGCACCAATGATGTAAGCTGCTCATCGCAGCAGTAGATTTCCCTACAAACTTTATTTCGCCGCCAGATCATCTTCCCCGTTGCAGGCAGCCACGCCAACTGCATTACCATCATCGATCGAGCAGATGAACCTGAGGACTACACAGTTCCGGAAGAGAGGTCACAGTCTTTCGTGTTTGCTTACGTTATACATCGGTTATTATTACCTGCTACTTTATCGTTCAAACTTGAGTTTTAAAATGCCCATGGGCCTCATATCGAGGTAGCAACGAATAGTATATGTCTACTATCTGGTTCATCTGGGGTCTTCTATGTGGTTCATGTTGGGTGGGCAACAAATAGTAGATGATCCATTGTCTATCTTTTTAAACTAAAGCTATAATCTACCTGCTATCATTAGTTTTGGATCTATCCACTCATTTGCTACTATCAGTCTTGATTTCTGCATGCACCACTTAGGCCTTACAAAATCTAACTAATTTTTATTATGCATGTCAGTTATTGTACACAATCGTACTGAACATGTAGAGAAAAAGAGAAGACCGTTGTGTGGGAATACACAGGGAGCCGACCACTCCTATTTACCACCTGAGGTGTTTGCTCTAACCTGGCATGCTGATGTTGGTCATATCTTGCATATGGCGCCTCACATTACTTACATTATTCATCTTATATGTCATCAGCTTAGTTTAGATTTGCTTTATGTGAATGCCACCTGTTTGGTTTCTATATCATACTCCCATCATTCCTGAATATTTGTCTTTTTATAGATTTCAACAAGTGACTACATACGGAGCAAAATGAGTGAATCTACACTCTAAAATATGTCTATATACATCCATATGTAGTAGTCCATTTGAAATCTCTAAAAAAACAAATATTTAGGAACGGAGGGAGTATATGGGAATTATGCAATGCCATCGTCTTTAGCCAGGCATCATATACGTGAACCATGCAGTGCCATCCTGTTTAGCCAGTCATCGTATATGTGAATTGTATCGTGCCATATTTTTTTCATAATCTATTCCATTTGTCAATAATGTTTATACATTCATCTACTCTTCCTGTGCATCAGCCATTTGAGTCGGTCATGGGAAAATCTAGAGTGAAAACAAGGTCTTCTTAGCAGTCAGTGCTACCTGTCGATGCAGATTTCTTGCTGGTTACAGATAGCTACTCAGAGGAGGATTCAAAGACAGTTGACCAGTCGTATTCCCCCCGAGGTGCATGCTCTAACTTGGCAAGGTTATATTGCTCACTAGCAAGATGACCATGCATTGCACGGAACATCAAGATGCATTTCTATGAGTAGTTTATCTTGTGAGAGAAAAGGATGAACGAGGGAAGGCCTTATTTGCAAATGTGGAGAGGGATGTGGGTATACTTTTGCAAAATTGCCATAGTTTCCTTCCTATCCGTTAGATATAAATCGGGCGGCCTATATTGCAGGATGGCAGGCACACAATCAACACCAACTCTATTTTTATAAGAGTAGAGATATCATGCATATGGTGTCTTGCATTGCCATGCCATCTGCTTAGACTAGACATGCTTTGTGTGAATGCCTCCTGTTTGCTTCTATATCAGATATGTGAATTATGCAATGCCATGTTTTCCAGCCAGTTATCATACATGTGAATTATGCACCTCCATGTAGCCAGGCATCATATATGTGAATTATCTCATGCCATCTTTTTTTTTCATTACGTGTTCCATTTGTTGACAATCTATGTATATTGAACTACTCTTCATGTGTATCAGCCATTTGAGCCGGTTAAGGAAAAATCAGGAGTGAAAACAAGGTCTTCAGAGCAGGCAATGGTACCTTTTGAAGCATATACCTCGATGGTTACAGGGAGCTCCTCAGAGGAGGATTCAGAGACATATGACTAGTCCTATATCCCACCTGAGGTGTCTGCTCTAAGTTGCAATGTTTATATTTCTCATATCATGCATATGGTGTCTTGCATTGCTTAGTTTAGACATCATATGCATAATATTGAATTCCATCTGCTTAGTTTAGAGATCATACATGCGAGTGCCAGCTGCTTAGTATATGAATCAATTATGTCAATTATATCATGCCATCTTGCATACTTAGACGACATTTATGTGAACTATTTCATCCCAACCTATTTTAGAAAGACATCATATAGTTTTGTCATGTCATCCTGTTTAGATACTCATCATATGTTGAATTATGCCATTATATCCTGTTAAGTTATCCATCATATATCTGAAACTGTGTCATGCTATCCTATTTAGTTAGGCATCATATATGTGAAATTGTGTCATGTTGTCCTGTTTGGTTAGACAACATATATGTGAATTACCACATTTGTATATCATACAATGTATGTACGTTCAATTTCTTTTCTTGTTTATCAGCCATTTGAATTGGAGGGGATGATGGCAGTATCTAAGGGAGCAAAAACCCGTTCTTCAGAAAAGATAGTGCTACCCGTTGATGCAGATAGAACCATGGTTGTACTGGCCCACAAACATGCCCCGCCACACATAATCGACACTCTTCCAGATTGCACACTTACACCGCTAAGGCGAGAACCAGCTACAACCCATATAACCCCAACCCCAGCGGATAGTAACCCACTTCTAGTTGACAAAGCACCATGTCCACCACAGTGTATCCCCACACGCAGCAGTTTGTAAGCAACCGCAGTGCCCAAAGCACTAAGACCACCACAATAACCCAAACTCCACGTTTAAAGCAGAAGAGCAACTGTTCTCAGGTCAGATTCCGTAGCTATGGTCCATACTCCTTTGCTATTGCATCACTGTATTTACTCATACCAATTACTTTTGAATTTGAAGGATCCAATTGAAACTCCAATGGCGCAACAAGTATGTTTTAAACCTATTTCTTTAACTGGATTGCTGTTCTAACTTCTTGCTCTATGTTGATTTCAGTTTTAGTTGTATAAAAAGTTATGTTCTCATGTGATGCACATTACAAGTGTTGCCAATGCTGTGTAGTTTCTCACACTTATATTATGTCTATGCTGCTGTGTCTTAAAAATATATGAGTTGAACTGTGTCTCTATCTTGATTTGGCAACATAAACTAGAATGATATGGACAATACAGTGACCATAGTACATAGATATATGTTTGTTTCATGCTGTTATCCTGTCCACCTTACTACTAAACCGGTTTACCAAAATGAGTTTGGTATACTACATGCTAAACTTGTGATGTGTCTGCTTGTTTCTCTTGTAGTATGCGAACAGAATATTGGAGAAGAGCACCCCACTATGCAATGGTAGAGAAAGTAATGCAGATAAGGTTCAAGATAGTGAGACAACCCTGTTGGTCTCCAAGAAAGGCGATAAAATGATCTTGTAGACAAAGTGAGAAAACCCCACACCTGCGCTGATGTAGTGTTCGAGTTATCGTCAGCATCACGGCACAAGCTCTTTGACCTCGCTGCCTAAATCACTTCGCTTCTTCGCCTCAGCTACAAGTCGAAGGCATCACCAGCTATGCTATGACAAGAAGTCAAGGACCGAGGAAGTCCATGCAGAATTCAGATGCATACTTTCTTGTGCAACAAAGAAGTTACCGGAGGATTTAAGCGCCAAACAAGAGAAAGTTAATAAGCTTATAAGCATCTTGGCAGCATTATGGGTACCTGTGATATTGTTTCTTGAGCTCTTATGAAGTGGTTTCAGTTCTGGACTTTTTTGTTGCGGCGTTTATTTGCACTGGTCCCCAACTTTGATGACCAGTGTATGTGATATGCTGCTTTGTTCCCTATATTTGCACCGGTAGCAAACTTTGATGCCCAAAGTATGTAATATG